>OZ038379.1:183106552-183132196 GCA_964036045.1 Eutreptiella sp. 'Long Island Sound 2002' | reverse complement strand
TGGGGGTACAGGCGGCTGAATACCGCCCCCACTGGCGAGGACGCCGTGACCGAAGGCGCTGATGAGGTCTCCGAGGTGGCGGACGAAATCTTGGCGGGCGACGGGCCTGTCGGGAGTGAGGTGGGGGGAGGGGACGGGAGGGGAGGGGAGGGGAGGTGAGGGGAAGGGAGGGGAGGGGAGGGGAGGGGAGGTGGGGGGAGGGGAGGGGAGGGGAGGGGAGGTGAGGGGAAGGGAGGGGAGGGGAGGGGAGGGGAGGGGAGGGGAGGGGAGGGGATGTGAGGGGAGCGGAGGTGGAGAGGGGTGGGTTGTGCTGGATTGGGTTGGGGTGGGTGTGGATTGGGGTGAGGTGCAGTTGCCACTCTAGCAGCAGCCTGACCCTTGGCCGTCCGCAGGTTCTTCGCCGCCCGATCCCGTCGCATAGTGCAGGGCCTCGGCGGCACCGTGCGGTCCGTGATCTACTCCACGCGGGCCCCGTTGCACTTCCACATCATCGCCGACGACCAGTGCCACGCCGTCGTCAAGAACCACTTTCAAACCGTACGACTCCCCCCCTCAGTGAACGTCACCGTGCACCGCCACGAGGTCATGACAGTCCGGGGTCTCTGCCGAAGACGACGGCTGCAGCTGGAGGGCCCCGGCCCGGGCACCACGTACTATGGGCTGCACGCGTGCTTCACGGGGGTCATGGACCTGCTGCTGCCGCACCTGGATTTTGCGCTGTACATGGACACGGACATTACTTGGGTGACGGATGTGGCTCTGTTGTGGAAGTGAAGCCTCCCTTGTTTTGCCTGTTTCCTACCTTGCCCGCCCCCCCTTTTTTCCTTTTTGCCTCTTTTTGCCCTTTTTTCCCGCTTTTGCTTTTTTTTTTGCGCCCCCCCCCCCCCCCGCCTTTTTGCCTTCTTTTTGCCACGCATCTTCCCCATTTCCAACACATGGCATGTCGGGCTAGGGAGGGGGGGGGTCAATAGAGCCCCCAAAATCCTGGGGGGGGGGGTTTGGGCTCAATTGACAGGCACCATTAATCAGTTATTATGAACTCTGGCGCCAAAAGCGCCGAAAAAATTTTTTGAGCATTAAAAATGGTCAATTTTTTCACCAAATATATGGCAAACGATGACTTTTTTGAAACCCCCTCGACGCGCTGATTCCAAAAATCCCATTTTCAATTTTTTGCCAATTTGTGGGTCCGGGTCACCTCCGAGGCCCGGGGGTCAGTCTCGGTAGGATTTTGGGGTCACGTCAATTGAGCCCTTTTTTGGGGGAGGGGGGGGGTGTAGCCAGGGGGCTCTATCGCCCCCCCCCCCCCCCCCGCTCAGTTGCAAGCCCGGTTGCCCATTGCTGCCTCTGAAAAGGGCCTCCAGGCCCACACCACAGCGGGACCTCCGCCCTTGCTTTTGGTACACTGGACCCACTGCCGCTGCGTTGGTGCCAGGGTGGCGTTTGGGAGGGGGGGTAGGGGGGGTGGGGGGGGGGGGGGGGGGGGGGGGCTGGCCATGAAGGGGGACCAGATGTGCCGGCGAAGACCTCCGCATTCGTTCCGAAGCGGACGCCCGCATTCGTAGCCTGCCCCCCTGGCGCCCACTCCCCCCCCCCCCCCCGGGGGCCAGCAGGCCTTACTGTGGGCCCAGGGGCTGCATCGGGTGTTGGCCTTGCGTGACCCCATGTGTTTGCAGGGCATCTTTGGGGGCGCCTTAAGCGCAGTGCAACTATTTGGGCGTCTGGCCGTACTGGAGACCCATGCTTTGAGATCATAGGGGCATCATTGTACCTTGTTGCGTAGGTTTTGATGCTTTTTCCACATTGGGGATATGGCGTTTTGGATTTTCACCCAATTTCACCCATTTCCACCCTTTTTCACACTTTATTTGTATTTGCAAGGGCTATTTGGACCATGTCTTTGTGCAGGATACTACCCATCTCTTTGAATTGTGCTAAGGGAAGGTAGTTTGCAACTTTCTTGAGCTGGGGCAGTTTGGGTCACCTAATTCTAAGGGCGTTTCCAAGGGGCGTGCCTAGGGGCTCTTCGGGGGGGCACATAGTCTAAAAGTAGCGCGCAGTGCGCGTGCAGTGCGCGTGCAGTGCAAGGATTCCCCCTTTGCCCCATGCGTGCCCAGGACGGGGCTGATGAGAAAAGCATGTTTAGATGCGTGAAGTCGGACCAGCAGCGCATCCGTCCATGCATTCTGCGCCGTGCGGTGTGCCCCGTTTGCCCTGCTCCTGGAAGGCGTCGCGCACGGGGGTGCCTATGCGCCCATGCGCACACGCGCGCGCGCGTCATTTGATTCCTGCCCTTCCCAATGCGGCTAAATGCGGCAGGAATTCGGAGGTTCAACGTAGGAAATGCCACTCGTGAGGGTAGACAATCCGGGGAATGATGTTTGGATTTGTGATTCGATGCCAGCACTGATGCCAGACGTCCGATTTGGGAGGCACGAGGACCCTCAAACACCCTTGAGCAGTTGTTTTTTGTTCGCAAGTTGGAGCCATGTTGGTGCTTGCAGGGGCCCAATTGTGGACGGCATGGGGGGGGGTCCCCCCACCCCAGGGATATTTAAGAACGGCTGACAACCATTGGAGGAGGGGGGGTACCCTCCCGTGGACCCCCCCCCCCCCAGGGCCCAGATTTTTTACAGTGGGAAAAAATGAATTTACAAAAGAAAGAATTGATTTAGCCATTTTTGGTACACAAACTTTTTTGGATTCTGGACCCCCTTCCCCTCTCTTCTAATACATCCCCACCCCACCCCACCCCTGCACCCATCACCCATTGCCCGTTGCCCCCTTTGTGCTCGATGCGGCCCTGTGCTTTAGGGAGTTTTGGAGCTTCCGACCCTCCGAAGTGTTTGGGCACTGCAAACAAAAGAACTTGTTGATGTTCCAGTCGGAGCACCGGAACTGGGACACGTACAACTCCGGCGTGTGGCTGTGCAATTTGGCCAAGTTCCGGCAGCTTCAGGACCAGATCCCACCAGGTCGTTCCCCTGACACCACCGTGCCCCACAAACGCAGACCCCAAGTTGTGTCGGAATAGTTCGCACTGCCGAACGCAAATTGCAGCGCAACCGACCGGCCAAGACCGTTTTGGGCAAGCAACAGGGAACGGCCTTTGAGGTTAGGCCTTCGGGTCAGGGGTGTATTAGAACGGCTCGTTAGGAGCCCCCCCCCCCCGGATTTCATAGTGGGAAAAAATGAAATCTACAAAACGAAATGTCGATTTGGGCCATTTTTGGTACACAAACTTTTGGGTTCCAGACCCCCCTCCCCCACTCTCCTCTCGTCAAATACATGCTTCGGGTTTTCCGAGTCCGTGGACCTTCCCTGTCTTCCAATGGGCCTTCGAGCACTTCGACAGCGGAGGGAGCAGACAATATGACACAGGGGCTTGGGGTGGCGGCAGACGGATGCACTCGAGTACTGGTGCCTCGGTGCACCAAGTCAGCCCCCCCCCCCCCCCCAAAGAAAAGTCAGGGTTTATGTGTGGCACGGTATGCCACACCACGACCCCGACCTGGAGCATCACCGGTGCCCAGTGCAGCGTGTACGCTGGATGGGCCGGGCTGATGGACGGTCGGTGACGGTGTCGAGATGAAACAGGGCACTGCCCGCACCCCCAGCCGGAGGAGAGGGACACGCACAATGGAGAGCTCATGAACAGTGCGCCGACTTGGAATGAACTGACATTGAGACCCCCCCTCCCCCAGGGATGAATTGGAATGGGGGGAGGTACCCCCCCCATCCCCCGTCCAGGGCGCCCAGCCTATGCTCAGCCACTGCCCCCCGAACAGCAAGTGCCAGCTTCAATGACATTTGTAACCAACAGGAACCGCCCCCAACCGCTTTGGCAACCTCCTCCACCAGCGGCTTCTGGGGCCGCCTCTGAGGTCCCTTCCCCTCTAATGCATCCCCCCCCCGCCGCCGAAACAAAACTAGACAGATCTTTGGGGGTCAGCAGTATTGTGCATCAGTCATGGCTCTCTCCAAGTTGGCACCGGGACCATGTCATGTTGCAACTATATAGCCCCGTTCCTCCCGTTGCCTTGCACTGTTCCTACACCGTTCATCAAACTTTATGCTGTTCCTGCACGGCCCCTCCCAAACGTCGTACCGACCCCACACGGGTCAGAGAAGGCACACCTGTTTTCAAGATGGTAGCAGCCCGTACGGCCCAGCACCCAGCCAGTGCACCCCCAGCCAAGCCCCCCCCCCCCCCCCCAGAACGATGCCCACCCACCCCGCCCCCAACTCCCCCCTCCTTGAACCCGAAACGGAAGCCACTTTGTCCCAGTAGCAAAACTTGGAGCGGCTTCATATAAATCATGTGAGGACCCAGAAGCTGATTGGAGCAGTAATATGCACGGGGTCTCAGGCTGCAATGCAATGAGCCTGCCCCTCAGGTGGGTGAGATGTTGGAGCTGATAGGCCAGGCCCGTCCTGACACGGGGCTTGTCCAAACACGGCGACCCCGTGTTTCCGCACTTTCGGGTCTTTTTTGGGAACCATCGTTTTTGCGGTCCCAATCCAATAGAGAATGTGGTTTGTAGCTCTGTGAAGGCCGCAGGAAGGGTCCATGTGGGTGGCAAAGTGTTGGTGTGGCTGTAATTCCATGGGCTCTTGTGTCGTGGGGTGTGTGCTGGGCTGTTGGACACCTTTTTGTCGCCATGAAGGGCAAGGGGTTGGCTTATGTCTGCAGCGTGTGTTCCGTGGTACGTGCCGCGCTGTAACATGGGCTTGTCCAAACACGGCGACCCCGTGTTTCCGCACTTTTGCCCCCTGAACCAGAACCTGGCGCGTGTTGGGACGGGGGGGCGGGGGGGGGGGGGGCGCAGTAAGGGCCTCTCCTTAGCACAAAGACAGGCTGTCTTGTACCTCGGGGTATTTCCTGTTTCACTTTCACTGTATCTGACTTTGTTGTATTGCACTCGCCTGCTTGCTTTAGCAGTGTAGCATTCAACTCTCGTATCCCGCAGCGGGGCGGTACTTCGTCAGCGAAGAAGGGCCTTGTGGACCCATTTTGCCATCGTATACCGTTCGCGATTCCGGCGCTGTTCCTCAACTGCTGCTCAGAATTTTGCATCGTCCGGCACCGTCCAGAGCGGTGCCCTTCCGCCTGCTGTCATGTCGCTGCCCCCGCCCCCCCCCCCCCTCTCTGATGCCCACCGGCCTCCTCCTTCGGCGCGTTGGCGTTTCCTCTGCACTCTGCACTCCACTTCCCAGGGCGATTGGAGGCCCTCTACACCGAGGGGCAGTTCCCGGCTCTGCAGGCCCCCTCTGGCCCAAGGCTGTGGGAGATTCAGTTGCAACTGAATGGCTATCACTTCTGGTACCCCCAAGTGGCACACATTCTGCCGTCGCAGTGGAACATGTTCGTCGGCCTCGCGGCTCAAGTCTTGAAAGAGGGGCAGAAGAACCTCCAAAACACTTGGGCTGGGGCGCTGCACAAGGCTGGCAGGAAACCTGTTCCGAGCTTTGAGGCGTTGCTTGCCCCCCGAGACGATTGTCCCCCGAGTGCCCCCAGAGACAGAAACAGCACGAACATCGCCGCTGACAGCCCGAGTCCCGTCCCTGACCCACACCCGCCTTTCAATTAGTGATGTATCCCCAAGGCCACACCCTCGGGCCACTCATGCCTCCGCATTGATAAAACCGCCGAAGCACAACAGCAGCCGCGACCGGGAAACGGTTTGCGTGTGCAGAGGGGGTTGTCTAAGCAACAAGAAGAAGGGGGCTTGGGGGCGTGGGAAAGCTGCTCCCTCGTCAGAACTATTGCAAAGCCGAAAAGTGGTGCAGAATATTTGATTATAGGGGGTGCCTGCTGCACAAGACATGTACCATTGTTTGCCTCCCCTTTTTGGGCCCAAGCAACGTGGCCATTCTTTGGCTCCCTGCTTTTCAGGATTGCATCCAGCAGGTAGTCATTCTTGACAAACCGCAGTACTGCGACACGCAGTCACAGATGGAGCAAAAACTGCCCATGCGCACGGTTGCATGGTTTTTGAGACCGCGTACAGTTGGGGCTGGAGCAAATGATATCAGATGTGTCCAAATCAGCACCGTTCTTCACAAGTTCTTGCACATGGGAAACCGTGGCATTGTTTGTGGACGGATTCTTGGAGCTTGGATTCATGAAGTTTGTTGCTCACCCCATTGACCACCCTTGATGCAGGAGCACGTGCTTGATGTTGCTCATAACACATTGCTCATTAAGACCAAGAAACACCCAAGAGGCAAGAGGCATGCAGCGATGACATGGAAGGTACTCCATATCAACCAACACACAGTTGGTCACTGACGCTGCAGCCTCGGTCTTCGTCTGATCCACAGCAATGTGTAAACCACTGTTCAACCCCCCAAAGTGGGGCGAGTTGTCTGCCATTGTGCACTACCCGAGAATGTGGACCAAAACCCCAAAAATTTCCCACAGTACTGTGCGCACTCAAACACTGGTTTTGCCTTGTTTTGGCTCTTGTTTTGCCCCTCAACAACAGTTTGAGCCCCTGAAGGGAGGGGCGTGCTCCAAAAAGGGCTCCCGTCGCCAGCCCCAATTTGCGTGTGCAAATCTTTTCCCCCTGTTTTTGGTGTGTGTGTGTGTGTGTGTGTGCGCGCGCGCGCGTGAGTGCGTCCGGGTCCGCGTCCGCGTGCGCGCGTGTGTGTGAGTGTTTGTCTGTCTCTCTCTCTCTCTCTCTCTCTGTGTGTGTGTGTGTGTCTGTCTGTGTGTGTCTGTCTGTGTGTGTGTGTGTGTGTGTTGCAGACGCCTTAGTTGACAGTGTCAAAAGCATAGCACCAGGCATGTCATGATCCGCAGCGGCCCCGATGACCCATGGCCTCCCCGAAGTCGTCTCTATGTCATTTGTTTGCGTTGAGCCGGTCGTTTCTCCCAGGGTTTGGCCCTGATGCCACCATCCTTTTGTTCATAGCCCCGGAAGTGACCCTTTCACCCAACCACCCCTTCAAGTGCACCACGCACCCCTACGGGCCCCGTGCTTGTGCTTGCGGTCACGGTTAAGCCTCGATTCCCTTATAAGAACTCAGCCCTCGCATCTTCTCCGGCGCATTTTTTCATATCCAAATTTGCATTCGAAACGGAGTTCGGCGATGCTCAGTGTTGGCGTCTACGTGAACAATGGCCGCAAAAACAATGGAATGCCCATGGCCTGCAATCGACGTTGAAGGTCGGGAGCCATCACTTAGTGAGGATCCCCCAGCCCTGAATGTGGGACTGCTGTACCGTAGGTGGAGCTGTCCATGGGTGGGCGGTGACCACCGATTCAAGGCCCCCAGAAGGGCCAAGGGGAGGGGGTGCACGGCCCAGTAGTGGCCCTAACCGTGCACTACTCCACGCACGTCAGGGGTGCAGTACTCACCACATGATGCTTGCATTCATTCACATCGTTGCCTCGTTGCCTCGGTGCACACATGCCACTAGCGTCCGGCAGGGAAACTGCTTCTTAGTAATAACCGCCCTGTATCAAAGGCCACTCAGTAAGACGCGCTCCCTGCACCACCAGAACTCAGTAGGAACGTCCTGCGTCCAGGTTCGTGGCTCAGTAGGACCCTGCTCCATCTGATCATGTCTGAGTTGGCAGACGCTAGTGGCAAGTCTGACTGGGTGTGCAACCAACCACTTCAACCAACCGCTATTGTGACACTAGTTCTTTGGCCTCTGTTCTGTCCGCCCAACTCTGATTGCATGCGGCCCACCTGCTAAGCCGATCCAGTTGCACAGGGCATCGCCCCTGATTTGCACGACTGCATCTCCAGGCTTGTTTCCTCCCCGCCCCGTAGCGCTAACCTATCCATACCCTGACCCAGCACTACACGTTAGTAGACATTGATTCACCACTGTTTACCCCCTCAAGAATCTAAACCAATATTGCACAGTGGATGATACCGTAGACATGCATTGCAGGTGGCTACTGCGTTGGTAGCTTGACCAACCACCAGAGCTGTGCATTGCAAGTTGCATGGTTCAGTTCACTGTTTTGTTTTTCAACACACTCATTGCCAGGTCAACACACAGTGCATGATTCGTTGCCCCATGCTTGGTGCCCACACTTACATACATGAACAACCCAAAGTTTGATTCCTTAATCTTACGGTTGGTTTCCCTGCGCATCCCGCAGATGATCGAAAGCATTCTGCAGGAATATGACCAGCAGGATCATGTGTGTGTGGTGCTAGTGGGTTGCTGGCCGGCATAGATTGACTGAAAAATCGCGATTTTGGGGTGACCTCCGACGACCTCCTGGGACCCTTGGGCTGTTGTTGGTGATCATTTGGTGACAATGGGAGTGCGTATAAAGCTTTGGGGAGCCATGTAGCACCAGCTAGGCCCTCCTAGTGGTGCTTATTGGCCCCAAAAGCGCTGTTGATGCATGGTCTGTGGCAAAGGTCATGCAATTGCCTGTCCTGTTCACCCAAAAGGCGGAGTCACCCGCCATCAATGTGGATCGCACAGCGCAGACGCTCACTCGCCACCGGTCAAAGGCTGCAGGGTCATATGGCATGTAAGCCCTTATCGAAGCCCAAGCCTGCCGGACTGTATGATTTTGGTGCCAAGATTGGGCGTGGACCAGGCAGACCAGGGTGCAGAACCTGAGTGTGACGGTGAGCAATGTAAACCGCGACCTTCCGAATTTCATTGCATGTCTTGGTCTGAATCAGGGTCCAACGGGTTACTCATCCAGCCCTCGCCTCCCAGACATTTTCCCCCTGCACCCCAATGTGCTGACGTCCTGAGTTTCAAGCAAGTCATAGGTGGGGGATGAAGGTTTGCTGCCTGATAGTCCCGAAACACAGAAGGCTGAGAGAACCTTGGGTCGTGTCAAAAGGTCCAACATCATACGCAGACAAAAGGTTCAAAAAGAGAGAGTCTGAGAGCTGATTTGCAGCATTGGAGCAAATGTACAATCTACGCCAAGGGCATGCCACCAGCAGCCGAGCTCTTGAACGCTCTTTCGCTTCTGATGTGGATAGCTGAGTAAGTTGGCAACGGCTGTGAGCAAGTTTCACGAAACATCTGCAGGGAAGTTTGCCCAAAATGACGTAGCCTTTCCAAACAGCCCCATCTGAGCCGATGTATTGTAGCCTTTAAACAAGTCAAGAAGTCAAACCTGAAAGTACTCTGAATGCCATCATGAAGAGAGGCTCTCACGTGTCATGCCTTTTGCGCTGCCCTTGTGTGTGTAGTGAGGGTGTGCAATGCTACGCGCAACATACCAGTCCACCAAAGTAATCCCAAACTCCTGAGAGATGATTTTGGAATGCAGTCATGTTGTCAAGAAATGATTGAATGCTTTCAACTGCTTTTGTCTTGACGCAGCTTTACTGGTGCTTCAATGGTGGCCTCTGCAAAAATCTGTGGTAAGGGTGGAAAAAATGATGTGAAGCGAAAAGTCATGGTCTTTGGTTAAAGGCACTTTATGCGTACTCCCAGGTGCATTTTGAATCTCTATTTCCTTACAACTAGCAACAACCTGTTGTTTTCAATTTCCTCGAGCTAGACGCTATATATACCCAGTTTCGCATGTTGCACCCTGTGCCAAAATACCTCCTTCCAAAGACCCGAAAAAGACTGTGCATGGCTAGATGTCTCCACGTCCATGAGGCTCTTGATCTAGAGACTTTCCATTTTGTCACCATGATGTCATGCGGCATACCGGGGCACAGTGTTTTTGTCACGCATGACATACACTAATTTCATTCATGGTCGAATTCCAAAAACACAATAACCCGCATGGTGACTCTTTTCAGCAAGTAGGGTTTGTATCTTTGCAACTCTTGCACCAAGTTGAGCCCTTCTATCGCCGACAATTCCATCACGTTAGGAGAAAAAAAGACAACCCCACAATGCAAGCACAAGATTTTCAATGACATCGCCATAACTCGCAAGAGATGCAAATGTGACCACCTTCGACCAACCAGTACAAGCCCGAGTCCAATGGAGAGCCACACTCCAATCGTTGCAAGGATGGAACTCCAGATAACACACCAACACGTCCTCCAAGTCGTTACGTGCACGTCCATCTGAAGTTGCAACGACCGGTTGGTCCCTAGAAATTAAAGCCACCGTGCCGGCATTCCTGTCCCGTGTTGTTGCAACAAGCTGCGCCTGCAAAGGGTCCTCTTGCATATCAATACCGCAGCACCCCTCAGCGTTATGGTCTGTCACATTGTCACTCATGGCCAAGCTTCCGAGAGACATGCACATGTCAATGGCACATGGAACAGGACCCATATTTCCCACACATAGCGGGATTGAGCATTTTACCGTCCTGTACCTTTTCTATGTCTGTACTCTGCTTGCCAAAGTATTATGGGTTTGCTGCAAGTACTCCAGTTGCCAGAAGAGTATGATGACCCAACGGTAAGTGTGCTACACAGAGGTGCACCTTAGCATGTCATAGAAGTTGGAAAAAGGGCATCACCATAGATTCTGACACCCAAATGCTTCCGCAGCATCTGAGGAAATGTCGCATACACGACCTGTTTTTTTTAATGTTGAGGAGTCACATGGCTGGAATGTCATTGAGCCATAGGGGGGCCCGGACAGTGTGCTCTCCATTGGGTCCCATGTATGTGCACTGCATGAGAGTCCTATCATTCTGCACTCCACTTGGGAGGGATGTATTAGAACGGCTGACAACCGTCAGAGGAGGGGGGTACCCCCCCTCGCCTTGGGTTCCGACCCTTGACCCAGATTTCATAGTGGGAAAAAATGAAATTTACCTTCCCCCCCCCCTCTTAAACTCCCCAGGTTTGGCCAGGTTTGGCATACGGAATAAAGATGCACTTATGCCTGACTGTGGAGTGCATTACCTCTGGTTTGCATTTGTCTGTTTTTTAATTCGGTCACACCCCCCATCCCCCCCCCCCCCCCCCACCAGGGGGTGTACCGTGCGCTGTGAACGCGCTGTGCGAAAAGTTGGCTGTTCTGCACCACCGGGAGTTCGGTAAGTTCAGAAGATTGAAAGGACGTCATTGAATGGCTGCTGCAGTGGACGGGGCTATAGGGGGCAGAATTTAGGTCCCTGGGTCCCATGGCAAGCATCAGATGTTTGAATTTTTGAGTTTGAATTGATTGTGCATGATTCCGCAGGTGGGTGGTTTTCAGGGTTGTTACCTGGATAATCACCGTAATAATTGGCGCTGTGCCCGCGCTGTGCGAAAACGCCCCCCCAGGGGGGGGGGTCACTTGGCCCAAAAAGCATAGAAAATACTAGGCACCAAAGGCGCCAAAGAAAATTTTTACAAGGCGCCGAACGCGCCTAAGCTGACTTACACTGTGATACTACGGTACTGTTTTGTGGTGCAATCCCCCCCACCCCCCCTTAGGGGGGGGGGACCGTCACGACATTGGTGGGGAGATTACAAGGGGGGGGTAAGGTACACAAACTTTTGGGTTTGCGACCCCCACCCCCTCCTCTCTTCTGGTCCATCCCCGCCACTGGGGTCCATTCTTGTGCACTCCGTCGGAGATACTGACACGTCTCATGGGACTCATGTGCACACCTATGGACATGGCAGGGCATGGGCATAGTGTGGCCAGTGGAAAAGAAACCCATTCTTTGCCATCGCCCTCGCACAGTTGCACGGTGGCCTCCTCCATATGCCCGGGGCCCTCTCGTCTAGGGGTGCCCTGTGCGTTGTTGTGGTGCTGCTCGTCTGGCACGCCCATCGAGCGCAGTGCCACGCCCCGGCGCCGCGCAACACCTCGGGGCCCGCCCCGCGGCCCGTGCCGGGGAACGGGACGGCAAACCGCACGCGGCGCACCGCCCCCGGGCCGCGCGCGCCGCCCGCAGACGATGCGCACAGCAGCTTCTGCGGGCCGCTCTACAGCACCGCGACCCCCCACAACGCGACGAGCCTCGTCCGGCTCGAGGACCACCGGGTCGCGTTCCGGAACGACACGGTGGCGGTGTTCCTGGCGGGGCTGCGCCTCCGCTTCCTCCCGCAGTCGTTCGTCGCGAACGTGGTGCGGGCGGCCGTGTCCGACGGCTTTGCCGTGCACGTGTACCTGTCGCTGGTCCGCTTCGACCCGCAGAACGCCTCCTTCACGTACCGCTACCTGAACACCACCGAAGATCTTGGACCAGGTTGCTGCACCGGCGGGAGTTGATGGGGGTTTGCAACAGCGCCAAAAGGGGGGGGGGGGGGGGGGGGCAATAGAGCCCCCGCAAACGGGGGCCGGTTGGGGAGAGGGCTCCATTGGCAGGGGCTATTGTTCCGTTGAAAAGAACGTCCCCCCCCCCCCCATTGCGAGAGCAAAATCTGCAACACGGAGGAGGGAGTGACCCCTGATTGGGATGCACGCATACCCCAGTAGAGCCTGGAGCCCCAGGGCGCAGGGACGAGGGTTGATTTTGTGATCACAAACGGCACTGTAAAAGCGCCATACATTGGCATGATGGACAGGGGGGTGCACCGTGCGCTGTGCCCGCGCTGTGCGAAAAGGCGGCTGTCTTCCACCGCCGGTAGCCACGGGGCCCAGGGCCCTGAATTCTGCACCCCCGACCCTGGGCTTGATATAGCCGAAACTAGTCTTCATTGACACGGAGAGTCACCTTGTGTTGTGCCCGTGCCCCGCTCTCGCGCTGAGGACCACCAAAGGACTTTGCCATTTTGGGGGTTATACAGAGGGCAAGCACGCAGCCCCTGTGATTTTGATTTTGGTAAAAAGGACCCTGAATGGATCATGCATGCCTCTGTAGGGGGGTGGTTTCCAGGGGTGGTCCCGGGATGAACAGCGTAATATTTGGCGCGGTGCCCGAGCTGCGCCTGCGCTGTACGAAAACGCCGTGGGGCAGGCGCGGCCAGAGCCTAACGCGGACATTGCAGCCTGACCATCTGAGGCCGTTGCGAGAGCACCGCGGGGGTCACAGCCGCAGCAGGTGCCGTTCCCGCACCCTTTGGAGCCATGTTCTACCTGGCCTTTGCAGACACGCCCCCGTGTCGGAGCAACGGCGGGTGTTGTTTCCGTCAAATTTTGGGACTTTTGGCTTTGCTCTCGCAAGGGGCGGGGGGCGGCATGGGTTCCCCCCTCCCGCTGGGGAAAAGGGAAGAGACAAACGGTCCCGGTACGCCTCACCGGCATTGCTACGCGGTGCAGTAGCCGTCTGAGGATCGGCCGATGCCACCGCGCCCTGGACCAGCGTGGCCTCGCTCATCGCCCCCGCGCCTGCGGGGCCGGTGTGCTGAGAGCTTGGGGCGCGGGGCGCAGTATCGGGCGCACGCGCCCGCAGCCCCGTCCCCTCGTCACCTCGCACGGCGCTCGGTGCGCCGGGCTGCAGCAATCCACAACGGCAATGGGCCCGTCACGCACAACACTGACTAGCACCCGTCAACAAGCCTTTCCTGGGGTCAGAATCAGCTCAGCCCACAGGCCATGTCCGCTACCGCATCGCCTTGTGGGCCAGTCGTACCATCGGACAGCTCTGATCTTTGATTCCGAGAGATTTCTCGACTGCCTTCTGGTGAGTGGGCTTCGCCAGCCCCCCCCGTGGCCGGACCCCCCCCCGCCAAAAAAAAAAAACTGACCAGTACCCGTCAACAAAAGAAAAGCCGCATTCAACCGACAGCCGTGGGTACCGGGCAGTGCTTAACGAACAAAATTGGGGCTGTTGAAGCGTTGGCAGTTGCCGGTCACCTGCCCGCAGTCAGCGTTGACCGCCGGCGGTTGGCGGTCATTCCCCGGCCCCGAGGGCCGTCCTCACGGACTGCACTGCAAGCACAGACCACAGAGACTGGGCGGCCCGAAAATTGCTTTGCGGGGGGGGGGGGGGGATGGCACGGGCGCCCGGCGAAGGAGGGGTGGGGGGGTTCCAGAAATAGGCTTCCGTGCCGGGCCCTTTGTTTTGTGTAAGGACGGTTGTTGCCACCAAAGGCGCCGGAACACAAATTTTGGCCCGGAAAATTTTTTTCACTCAAAAAATTTCCCCCACATATGTGTAGTCAAAATGATCAGCGCGATGTGGGGATCATTTTGAGCCATGTATGTTGGGGTCGGACCCCCCCCCCCCCCCCGGCACAGCAGGAAGGGCAGCGCCAGCCCAAACCCCCCTCCCGGCAGGGCGACCAAGGAGGGGGAGGGGGGGGTTGGGCAAATGGGCTTCCGTGCCATCTCCCCCCCCGCAAAGCAATTTTCTTCCCGCCCTGCGCACAGCCCCGCGGCGCGCTTCTGCGGGAGATCTGTCGTGAACGATACCGCGCCTTTGTTCAACAAACCTTCCGCCCCCCCCTCCCCCCCGACACACACACCATCCCTCCAGCCAACATACCACTCACAAGCCAGCCCCACTCCCCCTGTTCCATCCACCCGCCCCACTTTTACAGAGGTCGTTGAACAACGGGGGAGAGGCGGCATAAGCCCCACCCCGACACAAACAAGTCCGGTCGGCGGTGGTCAGGGCTTTGGCTGATCCCTTGGACACCGTCCACTTGTCGGTCACTCATCGGGATGGCCTCCTGTTGTGTTGCGCCGTTGCAGACCCGCAGACCGCGAACCTGACCGACCCCGAGTTCATGCAGTACCTCCGCGGGGCCATCACGACCGCCGGGGGGCAGCTCATCTACGGCGCCGTCCACGAGGAGCTGTGCATCGACGCGCTGCCGAACTCCACCCGCACCCGCCGCCGGATGTCGCAGTACTCGCCGTACAACAGCCGCGCGGGCCGCGCCGTCCTGCGGATCTGGAAGGCCCGGGAGTGGCTCTACAACTTGTCGCTGGGCGTGGAGCGCGCGCGGCGTGCCCAGTACAGCCTCGTGCTCTGGACGCGCGACGACGCCCTGTGGCTGGGCCGCGCCCAGTTGTGCCCCTTCAAGTGGCTGAAGGGCGTGCAGACCTCTGTCTACGCGCGGAACTGCCTCTGGCAGGTGGCTGACCCCCGAGCCGGCGCTCTGGCCTGGACGGTGTTCAGGGATAGGGTTTGCAACGTTCCATCGCCACCCCGCAGAGTAATGGGAGGCAGCAAGGGGGGGTATCAGACGCGCTGCGTACACTGGGGGTGTTCCGTGGACCGTTTCAGCTAATTTAGAGGCTACCGCGTCCGGTTTGGGGCCCAAAAACGTCCGTGATGAGCATGTGCGGAGAGCTCTAGAGCAAAGGGCGGTGGTGCATGCTTTTTGGGGTGTGCAGGCGTGCTGCTGCAACTGTCCTTGGGAGCAGTGCCACTGGTCTTGGTGTCAATTGTCCCCGGGGAACTCCCCCTGGATTGCGGATGCCTGCTTGTCATAGCGGAAGGTTCAAGGGTGAGAGGCCAATAGGCGCCGCCACAGGCTAGCAGAGCCAATCACCAAGGCCTTGTGGCCCCCCCCGCGGCCCGGATGGGGGTACCACCCTTTCTGGAACCTCCCAGAGCCCGGTTTCTCACGTACATTGTAGTGTCTTCCACTTCAGTCGCACTAGAGTTCGTTGGCAGTGTCGGCTCGTCATGCATGTGTTTGAGGATCAACAAGGTCTGACTTGGAGAACAGAGATGCACTCATGTCAGACTGTGCCTCGATTCTGCAGTTTTCTGCATCGTGTTTGATTGCGTTTGATTGCGTCCTTTCAATTCCATCTCCCAAATTGATTAGGTCTCATCGCCCCCCCCCCCCCCCACCCAATGGCCAATGGTGAGGGACATTGCCCTCCCCGTGTGGACCCGACAGAGAGCAGTGGAACAGGGACAGACCGGGGGCTCCGTTCGCACAACCCCCCGAGGGAACGGAGGGTTAGGGAGGCAAGGATAGGCCAGGCAGGGGGAGGGAAGAGGCCGATGGGCGCCGCTGCCTACGGAGGGAGAGGGTTCAAGGGAAGGACAGGGGGCAGTGGCGAGAGGTCAATAGGCAGCTTCAGACAGCAATCTGTGTCCCTCTGCCCCCCAATTCCATTACCAGAACGGCATCAACGATAAGACCGTCCTGATGGGCCGCCTGGCGGCGACCCACGTCATGAGGGCCTACACTTACTTCTGGGACCCCCAGCCATGGCTTGAGCACGAGAATGCGGAGGCGTATCTGATGCGGCTTGCGAGGGCCAAGCGGATGGACGTGCGCGGGGTGGCCTTCGACCTGCTGCCGAGCGTGGACTGCATCGTGCGCCGGCACACGAGGCAGCCCTGCGTCAAGATGATGTACTCGTGCCTGGTCACGCTGCCGCCCTGGAGCCCGCCCTTTTGCATGTCCCAGCCCCGCCAGAGCGAGGAGGGTCTGAGGAACTGGACCGCGGTATGGCCCAAGAATGGCCAGCGGAAGCCGTACTGCAAGAAGGCCCTGCCGATTCAAACGGTCGCCTGCACTCCTTTCTCTCCCCTTTCTCTTCGGGGTTGGCGGCGCCTTTTCCTGTCTTGTAGCATGTAAACACAGCCGTGTTGACAAAATAAGGCCATCAGGTGCAAGCAATTGTATGGTAGCACACGTGTATCATACCTGTGATCATGCGGAACTGCCGGACATTGCTGCATATGCATACCAGGACGTGCATGTGTAGAGCGCTTTGAGACCTGCTTGCGCCCCCTCACCACCATCTCCACCATCCACCCTAGACGCCCCCCCACCCTCCCCTACTCCAAGCCTCCAAGCCCCCCCCCCCCCCCCCCACACACACCAGAATTGCACAGAGGGGGGGGGTGCCATTAAGGCTGAGTGAGCGTAGCGATTGGTGCTTCCGGATGTACGCGCTTGTTTGGCTGGTCAGGAGGGAAGTGTCTGCATTGCTTGAGTTTTTGGAAACCCAGGTTTCTCCAGAAACCCCAGTTTGGCATCACTGCCTCTCTTATCCACAGTGCGCTCCCGCCCGTCAGATGGTTGTTCGACTTATACTGTGCCCGTGTCTTGAGGGGGTGAGGTCCAGGGAACCAGCCAAACAAATGGTCTACACAGTTTGGCTTTTTAGCAATCAATTGTTTTCTTTGATTGTCCCAAGCCGCTGGGGAACAGTGCTGGTCAGAGGACGACGGCTGTCCCTCTGCTACATGCTGCTTCTGCCTTTTGGCCTTCCTCCCCTGCCGGTGCCCGCATGCCTCGCGGCCAGTCATTTCCATGCGAGCGAAGTTTGGGGTTTGCTCACCACATCCAACGCGGGAAGTGTGGCCCAGGACGAGGGTTCTAGTTCACCAAGTTGGTTTACACCTGAGCCCCCCCCCCCCCCCAAAGGTCTGCTCTAGGGGAGTATTAGTGCGCCGGGCATCTTTTTTTGACCATTCCCCGCCCGTGCCTGTTTTTGCCCCCCCTCACCAAACAATCTGGAGAACCTTCTCACCGTGTCTAAGAATCTGGCCCATCCTTTGCACCCGGTTTATGACGATGGCAAGGGTGGTGGTTGGAAGTGGTGAGAGTGACATTTTGTGTTGTTGAATTCTCATATTTCAGCTTATGCAGCGTGCTTTGCACGGAAGGTTTGCAGTCTAGTGCAGTCTACTTGGGGGACTTCCGTGGGCAAGAATAAACTACTTAATACAAAGGTAGCGCGCCGGGCATGTGCCGGGCGCGCGCCCGGCAAACATTCTCCCCTACTATTGACCAGGCTGCCTGGAGACAGCAAGCCCTTTCCAGGCACCTCCCTCAGTCCCCTCCCGTCCGCCCCCTGTCCATGCCCCGCTCTGCTTTACCGATCAGGAGTACTGGCCCCCGCCAGTCTACGTCTATTCCGCCTTCAACGGCCGCTTCGGAAGGTTCCGATCCTGCAATAAAACGGCAAACGCGTCGTGTCCCAGCTACGCCCGGAGGTACTCCGGGAGGCGGTGCAGCCCCGGCGGAAACTGCACCGGCCACAGGCCCCTGTGGAACGGAGCACACAGTCGGCGCAGGAGCGGGGCGCAGCATGCGGCTGGGGAGGTGAACAACGTGACATCCGCCCCTCAACGGCGTCCATCAGCCTGGAACAGCGGCAGGGGCAACTCCACAAACGCCAGCTCCACCGGTACTGAGATGCGTCCCTAAGGCCCAGCGCTGTCACCGCATCCGGCGTATGCCAGACCATGAGAAGCACGCGACGATGCCGCCCTTGAGGGGGGGGGGGGGGGAACTGCATGCCGATGTGCCCCGCACGGCACGTGCCGGTCGCATGCCCGAGGGCCGTGGATGGTAGCAGGCCCAACCACACCGCAGTGATGCAGCGGCACGTGGCTTCATATGCGCCTGCGGGCTTGGCGTGAGTGGCTGGGAGAGGCATGGTCCAGGGACCAGGGGGCGGTGTACCGTCGGCTGGAGGCTGAGACCTTCGCGCCCCACGTCACCTTCCACGACCGGCAGGATGGCACGGCCACGGCGAACTTGCGGGAGATGGGTGGCCTCCTGCAGGACCCCCCCCCCCCCCTGTGTCCAACGAATGCCTTGGCCAATGAACACTTCTGTTTGGACCGTAGTTTTTTTGGGACGTAATTAGTGAGGGACCGGGTTTAGGTACCAAATTAATGGAATACCGAATGGTGTGTCCAACGAACACTCGTGTTTGGACCATGTTTTTTGAGGACTTTATTGTTCGCTGGACACGGGGGATAATGGGTCGAGGCGCTGCTCAGGGTCGGCCACAAGTCACGCCCGCGGGCCCTCTGCTGGCCAGAGCGGCGGGTGCCTGACTGACGGTGACAGGGGTGGCAGCCATCTGACCACTGACACCTGACGCTGATGGTCAGGCGGTGGTCCGTGGGTCCAGGTCCGGCAGTTTTCTGTCTCTGAAGGCATCGAGGGGATGCGCTGGCCCGGCCCCGAAGACGCTTGCGCTCTCGTGCACCACCCGAGGCCTGGCTAACAAGTGAAGTGGGGTTGCGTTGTGACCCCCCCGACCCCCCCGTGCCACAAGGGAGGCACAGCAACTGCCTGCGTCAGATTTGCCACTAGCGTCTGCCTGCTCAGACATGAACAGACGGAGCAGGGTGCTACTGAGCCATGCGCCGGACTCAGCACGTTCCTACTGAGTTCTGGTGGTGCAGGGGGCGGGTATTACTGAGTGGCCTTTGGTACGGAGCCGATTGCTACTGAGAACCAGTTTCCCTGCCGGACGCGAGTGGCATGTCGGGCTTGCGTCAAAGGGCCCAGTAGGAACCGCCCCAAACTCGCGAGATTATAATGACCAATGGCAACCACATCAAATGACGAATTGCCGACGGCAGCCACAAAAGCAGTCAAACAATCCCCAGGGCTGTCCCGAGGGAACGGCGATGTTTCTTCCAAGAGCCTTGCTCCGAAGAACAGCCCTTTGGGCCGGCTGTTACCCAACAAATTGCTCAATTTGCCCCAGGCGGCCCCTTCCACAGAGCATGCTAACCCCGCGGACCCATCCTGGCATTCCTCTATAATATGGTGTTTCCCCTGCCTAACAACAAGCACACAAGGCCGCCTCGCTGCGCACCCTCGCTGCCGCGAGCACCACCAGCTGTGAAAGCCCCAATACACACACAACACACGGGCAACATGGCAATGATGGGCCCGTTGAACTAATACCGTGGAGCTGGCCCGGCGGAAGCCATGGAGCCACCACCCCACTTCCAGGGTGGTCCTGGGGCAGCGAACCAGGTTCTGGCCTAAAGTGCATATCGCACTGGTCAGGGGGCAACACAGGGACGCACCCCTGGCCTGTACCGTGGGCCTGCTATAATGGGGAGCGACCCGACCCGAGGACGCCAGTGTGGCCATACAGGCTCAACCAGGAGACCTTTTAAAAATTGGTGAAACCCCTGCCTAACAACAAGCACACACGCGCGCAAGAATGGCACCTAAAGACGCACGTCTGCAGCAGGGCACTGGAACTTGCAGGCACGGTGCCCAATGATAGGCTTTGTGCACAAAGTGGTACAGGTGTGCCTGAACAGAGCTGGGACTACATGGGGTTACAATGGGGCTACATGCCAATGAGCCACAGTGGTGCACTTGCTCCTGGCAACTGGCAGAGTGCACCTTTAGGTGTGCTGTGGAGCCTGAAGACTGGCACAATGCACGTGCAGTGGAACACGTGCACCTGAGGACATACGAGTACAACCATAATGCTGCCAATCTGTGGATTGCACGTATCGAGGTATGTCGGTGCCTGAAGACAAATAGAGTGCACCCATGGTGGTGCATTTGTGTTTGTGGGCAAGCAAGGCTGTGCGATGTGCCCACATGGAAGCATCCGAATGTGTACAAATATGCGACAGAGAGGTGACAGTGCGACTGTGATGTGATTTGCAGAAGAAGACTGCGACGTGCACTGTGGTGCACTCAAATGAGACATGCAAAGGGGCATACACAGCAACCACGTCTGTGGCATAGTCATGATAGTGGCAATTCGAAAGCGAAGGCTAACAGCAACATCTCAAAGATATGACCTCTGGTTGCAACCAAGGTCAACCAATCTGTTTGCAACTACCTAGTAGCCGTGACTAGACCGGTGACATTCTTGCAGCAACTAGGCTGTATGCGCACTGAATTATCAGTGTATCAGTGTTTCAAAGCCATCATAGAGCACCCACAAATGGCACATATATCTCAAGATTGGCAGAGTCCCCCCCCCCCCCCCCCTCTTGCGCAATCACCACCATGTGGTGAAGCTGTCATTGTTGGAATTGTGAATTTGACGGTTCCAATTGGGGTTTCAGTTTGTTTTGTGTGGTTTTTTGCAGATCTTGTGGCTGGAAAGTGTATGTTTTCACTGAAGAACCATTCCTTGTGTGTGTCCAGCAGCCCCAAATGTCTTTTCTTCCATCTGGGTCCCTCTGAAGTACAGGCGGTCCACTGGGGACATGGCAGACGGATGGGTGGACTGTTCGACCGTTCGAAGGTGAAATCAACCCGCTGGCTTATTGTGCCTGGCCAGAGACCTTGTTGATGGCAGTGTAGTCCCAACGATTTTGCTGCCCCTAAACCTGCGCCCAAAACCTGCCCCCAAACCTGCATCCAAGCGCGCCAGGGCACCTGCCACACCTGCAGCTGGACAGGCTGCTGGTGGGCATGTGCAGTTGTTCTGCGTGTGGTGCAAACGGGGCACTGGGCTTTATTCCGAGTCCATGCAGAAATAACGCCCTCTCGCCAAACCAATCATTAAATGAGAAACTGCGACGAAATTTGTGTTATTCAGGAGTTCTGCAATGCTCTGGTGCTGCATTTGTGCTTGCCTGTGTGCCAGGAAACACTGTGGGGTTCGGAGGATGGGTCACGGTTTTGTAAAGGTTTTGTGCTGCATGCGCATTCACCATTACCTGGTGAAACCATCATTTTCTGTGCTTTTGGCATTGCGTGCACAACAGGGGTGTGTGTTTGTTAACGACAAGCCAAGTGCAGGCAAAAGGCACCCATGCTAGTGTGCAAGCGTTGAAGGCAAACAAAATGTGTCCACTGTGCAGACCTTTCAAGTCAAGCAGGGTGCACCCAACCTGGTGCATTGGCGCTTGGAGGCGGGTACATGGGGGTACATGGTACGCACGCACACCCACGGGAGGACACGCGATGTGCATTGGTAATGACACGCAAATGCCTAAAGGAAGGCACAATGCACCCATGATGGTGCACAAGTGCCCAAAGACAAGGTGAGGGTGGCCACGGTGGTGTAGGAGCACCTAAAGACGAGCAGAGATCATGTACACAGATGTACGTGCGGGAATGCACAGGGCACTCCCACCAACCCCAAGCAGATACTGTGCAGACATGGGGAGGGGTCAAGGATGGAGTGACCAATGGACCGGGAGCACTTATTCCTGTGAGCAAGTAACAGACACACTGGGTGACACTTCGGGACACTGGTGTGAGCTTGGACTTGGCTTATTGTGTGAGTGGGACAGGGCAACTGAAGGCCCAAGTTCCGATAGAAACTAAGGTTTTTGGGTGTTGGTGACAGCCAAGTGACCCGCTGTCCTGCTCTTCCCAGTTGATGCTTTAATTTGTTGACACCTGTGTGGGGTAGACCTGCCCATCACAAAGGGCATGCACTAATGCGGGGCGTTGGCACGGCTAGTTGCCCCCACATCATGCTCCTTGTGAGCAAGCAAAAGACACAGTGGATGACAGTCAGTGACATGAGCGCGAGTTTTGATTTGGCTTGTGATGTGGCTGGGGCACGGCAGCGCAACCCCAACTTCCCAAACACACAGTGCCGCATGGTAGTTCACAAAAACGTGGGAATTTGCCCCCACTGTTGCAAATCCTACGTTTGGCAGTCAAGAAACCGCCATGTGGTCAATGTGCTGCAGCACACCGCCACCTGAAACTCCACAGCACACGCCATACTGGCCCCCAACAAGGCTCTTATTTAGTGGACAGCCGACCCTACCCCTCCCCTCAAGGGGCGGTTGGGGGGATTGGAGAGGCGGGTGTGTGGGCCCCCAATTTAGGCTACAGCCATACACCCCCTTTTGGGAGGGGGGAGGGGTCTTGGGTTTGGGGGGCTTTGGCATGAATGCTGAATGCCTCAAAGATAATGCGTGGCTTGGGGGTGGCAGCACCGGGTCAAATGGTTGAAGTCCGAACTATTTGTCACATCGCAACTCAAAAACTAAATCTCAGGGAATGGGGAAGCTGAGCAGGTCTGCATGTTATGCAATGGCTGCAGGACTGCAGGGTCCTGGTCCAGCCGACAGTATCTCCAACAGCACCACACACGTGACAGTCCACACGTCACCATACCGAGTCCTGGTCCAGACCCCTGTTTGGCTGCACAATCTTTCTTGTGTTCATGGCTCTGCTTGTTTCTGCTGATGTGCACTTGGTGTGCATGATGATGGGGCAAGACATGAACCCCTAACCCCCGGTGGGTGTGTGGGGGTGTGGCCAACCTCTTTACGAGGGCCCAAAGTGACCCCCGGGGGGGTGGGGTAGCCTGCCCCGAACCCCCATTTCGGTGTTGTTGCTGTGCATTTCCAAGCCCTCCAATGCGGGGGGGCGTACCAGGGATAAGACCGCGTCGAGCAAGCCCGACACCAGCACAGCCCGTGGACCGTTGGTGTGCCACCCACCACAGACAAGCAAGCACGTGCCCAACCCGCGCCCCAGACAGGCCATCACCGACTCGCAAGATGAGCAGCGGGGCGTTTCTGCTGCAAACGACGGAGCTAGTCCCAGGGCTTCCCACCAAGAGCCCCCGTCCTCACACGAGGGGTCCAGAAGGGGCCGATGAAGGCGGCTCCGAGCCTGACCCACAACGTCCCTTAGGGACACCCACACTTTCCTTTTTTTCTTTTTTTTAGTCAGGGACAGCGACGCCCGGCGCGGCTGGAGACGGGCCACTGGTCGGCGATCACCGGCCACCCGCTGCCGGCCAACCGCCAACCGCTGGCGGTTAGCGGCCAAACTTCGTTGGTTGGCCGCGGGCTCGGGGGCCCGTTTTAACACCCTCAATAATTCGGACGCCCAGACTTTTCCTTGTTTCCTCCTGCTCCGGAATGTCCTAATCTCACCACCGGTTGTCTCCTTTGCCTTCAGAGATGCCGTCTCGGATGCAGGCCCCTCTGCTGCCGCTTCGCGGGGACGCGCAGTGCCACTACCGCAGCATCGGCCCCGACACCTCCAGCGCGAGGACGTGGAAAGACCTGGTCGCCGTCGCCGCCGTGACGGTCGGGCTGCTCGGCCTCGCGGGCGCGGCCGCGCCCGCGCTCGGCGCCGCCCCGGCCGTGCAGACCTTCAGCGCCGCCGCGCTGCCCTCCACCGCCACCGCGCGGGCCCTGCCGCTCCGCCACGCAGCGCCCGGGTTCGGCGGGGGGCCGGCCCGCCGCCCCGTGCCCGCCGCCGCCGCCGCCGCCGCGCCCGCGGCCCCTGTCGGCGCCGCGTCTGCCGCGGCCCCTGCCGCGCGCTCGTGGGTCCACACGGCCCTCGGCCTGCCGCTGGCCGCCGCGATGGCGGTGGGTGCGGTGCTGCTGTGGGGCAGCTCCCGGGCGCCGCGCCAGTCGCGCGTCGCCGCCGCGGACCTCACGCACGGCGCCGTGCCGGCCCCGCTCATGGCCATGGCCGCCACCACCGGCGTCGTGGCGGAGGAGGCGGAGGCGGAGGAGTCCCTGCAGGACAAGGCGTTCCAGTCCGCGTTCCTGAAGACGATGGCGGAGCGCGGCTTCCTCCACCAGTGCACCAACGCCGACGCGCTGGACGAGCAGATGTGCAAGGGCCCCGTCGTCGCCTACCTGGGCTTCGACGCGACGGCCGACAGCCTGCACGTCGGGTCGCTCCTGCAGATCATGATCCTGCGGCACCTGCAGCAGAGCGGCCACAAGCCCATCGTCCTCATCGGGGGCGGGACCAGCAAAGTGGGCGACCCCTCGGGCAAGGACGCCTCGCGGCAGATGATGACGGAGGAGACCATCCGCAAGAACATGGACGGCATCAGCCAAGTGTTCAAGAAGTTCCTCACGTTCGGCGACGGGCCGACGGACGCCGTGATGGTCAACAACGACGACTGGCTCGGCAGCCTCCAGTACCTCGAGTTCCTCCGGGACTACGGGCGGCTCTTCACGATCAACCGGATGCTCACGTTCGAGAGCGTCAAGCAGCGGCTGGAGCGCGAGTCCCCGTTGACGTTCCTGGAGTTCAACTACATGTTGTTGCAGGTGCATGCGTCGCCTCCTCCGGTGCAACAGCGGCTGTGGGGTGGTTCTATTTTTTTTTATATTTTATTATTATTTTTTAATTTTTTAATTAATGAATTAATTAATTAATTAATTAATTTTTTTAATTTTAATTATTATTTTATATTTTTTTCCTTCGGGAATTTTTTTTTTCCAACACCAAACGGCGCGATGTCCCGGGGCCATGTGTTGGGAAGCTGGTGGAGTTCGTGCCGTTGGTCCCTGCAAAGACGGAGAAGCGTCGTGTTCTTGTGCGTGCGTGCCAGCGCTGGTGAGTGTATCAGGGCTCAGTCGGCGTCGTCCCCTGGGTGCACGTCGCGGTGGTGCAGCAGGCGGCGCATGTGGCGGCGCGCAGCCGGCGCGGGGGCTTCTTGTGCCCGTTTGAGAGGAGCAGGGGCTTACGGTCGACCATTTGGGCCGCCGCTCTTCGGATGGCTGGCATCTGCATGTGGGCGGCCGCCTTCTGTGCGTTGGTGTCCTCCTGGACTGTGTCGGCCACCACCTACACCAAGAAAAAGTGCACGCGACTTACGCCAAAAAGAAAGTTTTGGTCACTTATTTCCACACGCAATTTACGCCAAATCAAAAAGTGCATGCGAATTGCACCAAAAAAATAGTTTTGGTCGCTCACTGCCACACGCGACTTCCGCCGAAAGAGAAGTCACCTCGAAGAGAGGTTGTTAGATCAAGCGCAGGCGCGGGCGTCGTATTACCCCCCTTTTTGGGGTCATTCGCGTAGCATGCCCCAAGGCATGATATTTGAAGTCCAACCCCTTGTAGAATCATTATTTTGCCCAATAAGACCATCCCCCAATGGATTTTTTGATTCTGAGGCCTCTATCCCCTAAAACTGGATATCACTTGGGGGGGGCTTTGGGGGTTGGGGGGGGGGGTCAAAAGTTTTCGCTCAGAAGGCCCCAAGCAGTGGGGTGGCCAATAGCTGTCATATTGAACGCCGGTCGAGTGGTAGCGCAGCCGACAGCAGAGTTTTAGGTCGGCAACCCGAATCCGGGCCGGCCGACTGTCGTCGGCGGCGCCGCCGTCGCATTCGCCCGACCGGGGTTCGCCAACCTAAAACTCTGCTGTCGGCTGCGGTCAACTGCATTACCATTCGACCATCGACCACTGCTTGACTTGCAAC
>OZ038379.1:183011552-183101552 GCA_964036045.1 Eutreptiella sp. 'Long Island Sound 2002' | reverse complement strand
CAGTTTTTCACCCCAGGCAGCTCAAAAATCGAAGTTTTCGAAACTTGTTTTTTTGATATTGTGACCACCCAAAATGACATTTCAAACTATGCAAAGCATGTTTTAGGCCGTATTTACGTGGTTTTCACCCTATTTGGGTGTTAGGTCGGGGGGGGGGGGGGTCTTCCAAGGGACGGGTGCACAACCTGCTTATGCAGTTTTTCAACCCGGACAGCTCAAAAATCGAAGTTTTCGAAACTTGTTTTTTTGATATTGTGACCACCCAAAATGACATTTCAAGCTATGCAAAGCATGTTTTAGGCCGTATTTACGTGTTTTCACCCTATTTGGGTATCAGGTCGGGGGGGGGGGGGTCTCCCAAGGGCATGCTATTCACCAAGAGGAGTCAACTGGTCATCAACCCAAACTTTTCACCAATGACGATGAAGAGCATGTATCACATACAAAGCGAGTTAAGAAGAACCAGGCCAAAAAACGGCCTCATGACGATCTACATCCTAAATCTCCCCACAAGCGCAAACCACAAAAAAACCAAGACACTGCATCATCATCCAACATGACCAAAGCACAATGCCTGCTTGATCTCCCCATTGCTTCATATCCGGCAATGTATGAATATTTGGACAAGAACAATTTTGAAGTTGGCATGCAATTGCTTGGGGCTACAAACAAAGCTAACATCCGCAAGCAATATCTTCACCTATCAGTAAAGCTTCACCCGGACAAAGATCAAACGAACATTCATGCCACCGAACGATTTGCATTACTTCTTAGGACATATGAGATGTTGCAAAAAATGCCATAATGCTGCACACTATTAGGCACATCCAAAGTAGTAATGGTGTGCATGCCAGTAGTCAACCGCAATGTCATGCATTACGCATGTAAGATGTGCGTCACCTGAGGTGACCGGACTCAAGTGGGATCCATGACTTGAGCTTCGCAACCGGTGGCGCCGGTAGCAATATGGTCATTGGTTTCGCTTGCCGAAGGCCGAAGGGTGATTCCCATTTTGCTTTTGCACGTCTACCCTTCAAACTCTTATTGCATATTCATCAACAGCATTATGATGTAAGCCTAGCAACATCGGCTAGCAAGCGGCGGGCAAATCAAAAGAGCTTGGTGGGGGTATGTGTGTGTGTGTGTGTATGTGTGTGTATGTGGTACTGTGGCACTGTGGTACACCACCTCCATCAACAACCAGAACCCGGTGCTGTGGGGATTTTGGACAATGTCTAGTCCTGTTAATCGGATTTTGGCGACCACCTCCACCATCAACCAAGATCCGGCGCTGTGGGGATTTTGGATCATGTCTAATCCTGGTAGTCGGTTTCTTGACCTCTTGAACACGGTCTACATACAAGCAATACCGACGCTTTGGGGATTTTGCATCATGTCACGTCCTGTTAGTCGTGTGCTTGTAATCCTCTATACAACAACGCCGCAACCAAATACACCCACCAGCTACTTACTTGCCTGCCGCTTCCGGAGATGGGTAGGGCTACTGGCGAGGACACTCCGGGGCTTTCCAAATCAAAGCCAAATCAAAAGTCCGGCCATTCGGCCCCCGCAAGTCGGGAACGACGGCAAGGCGGGGCCTCCAGGGTACGTCGGAAAGACCGCCACTAAACCCCTCTATCCTTGGTTCTCCAAGTACATTTTGTATTGAGTAATTTACCATCACCCTACAACCCGAATTGGAATGAGACCAATTTTTTTTAAGATGCTCATAATAAAACAAGGCAAGTTTCTGTGAATTTGGGCAAATTTAATTTTCATAGCGAGATCCCCATCAATAGCTCATCACTCAAGTGTGCATTGCTCACGGCAGTTCTCTGCGAGGTGGACATGCCGAAGGCAATAGAATTGCTGTTTGTAGGTGGTTCAATGGCATTTGGGGTGTGCACAAACTGCCTCAGCAGTTTTCCACCTTCTACAGGTCAAAAATGGAATTTTTTGCAAAAACAATTTTTGATATTGTGACCACTTACAATAATGAAATATGCTATGTAAAGCATGTTTTAGACCCTCTTTGTGTGTTTTTCACCCTATTTGGGTGTGGGGGGGGGGGGTACCAAGGGGTCTAGGGCACACAACCTGCTCATGCAATTTTCCGGCCTCGGCAGCTCAAAAATGGAAATTTCCGAAACTCCTTATTTTGATACTTTGACCATCCAAAATGATCAAATATCTTATGCAAAGCATGTTTTAGACCCTCTTTGTGTGTTTTTCACCCTATTTGGGTGTGGGGGGGGTGGGGGTACCAAGGGGTCTAGGGCAGACAACCTGCTTATGCAGTTTTGCGGCCTCGGCAGCTCAAAAATGGAAATTTCCGAAACTGATTTTTTTCATACTTTGACCACCCAAAATGATCAAATATCCTATGTAAAGCATGTTTTAGCCCCTCCTTATGTGTTTTTGACACTATTTGGGTGTTGGGGGGGGGGCTCCAAGGGGTTTGGGGCACAACCTGCATATGAACTTTTCGCGCCTCTCGCACCTCTCCCCTCTTCGAGGTGCCTTGCCGAAGGCAATAGAATTTCCGGCCCCTTTGATAAATTTCATTTTTTTCCTGAGGAAAATTTTTTTGATGTGGGAGGGTGGGCCGGTTGGCCGGGGCTGGCCAGGGCGCCGCCCCCCCTTGCGGTTGCGGGGGTTTGGCGTGACCGCCTCAAAGATAACGCGTCTGCTGGCCTCAGGTCCACTTCCTCACGGGCACGGACGAGCACGGGCAGAAGGTGCAGGAGTCGTCCGAGAAGTTCGGCATGGCGCCGGGCGAGTACGTCGGCATGCGGGCGAAGCGCTTCGAGGAGCTGGCGGAGGCGCTGGGGGCCTCGCACGACGACTTCATCCGCACGACGCAGGCCCGCCACGCGAGGGCGGCGACGAAGCTGTGGAACGTGCTGATGGACAAGGGCGAGATCTACTTGGGGCAGTACGAGGGCTGGTACTCCGTCCGGGACGAGGCCTTCTACTCCGCGAAGGAGATCGTGGACGGCAAGGCCCCGACGGGGGCCCCGGTGGAGTGGGTGGTGGAGCCCTCGTACTTCTTCCGCCTGAGCGCGTGGCAGGACAAGCTGCTGGCGTGGTACGACGCGCACGCGGACTGCGTGCTGCCCATCAGCCGGCGGAACGAGGTCCTGGGGTTCCTCCGGGAGAACGACCTCATGGACCTCAGCGTGAGCCGCACGTCGTTCGACTGGGGCATCCCGGTGCCCAACGACCCGAAGCACGTCATGTACGTGTGGCTGGACGCGCTGGCCAACTACCTGACGGCCGCGGGCTACGGCCAAGGTCTGTGGACGAGCAGCGGGCACCGTTCCCCCCCCCCCTGAGTACCCGAACCAGTGCGTACACCCGGAAGTCATCCCCCCCCTTTTTTGTGAGAACAACGCCCTTGTCAGAGCAAGACGAGGTGTTGTCATCAGACTTGCCACTAGCGTCTGCCCGCTCAGACACGATCAGATGGAGCAGGGTCCTACTGAGCCACACGCCGGACGCAGCACGTTCCTACTGAGTTCCGGTGGTGCAAGGGGCGGGTATTACTGAGTGGCCTCTGACACAGGGCCAATTCCAACCAGTTTCCCTGCCAGACGCTCGTGGCATGCCTGGTTGTCATCCCATTCTACGAGGGAGACAGGGGAAGGGTAGGGCGTAGGACTCGTCCCCCCCCCCCCCCCCGCCGGACCCGGAACAGGGAAGAGGATGGGGCGCCCTGGCCTTCACCCAAACCCGGGCCTGTCGCTGACCCTTGACCGGCTTTGTGAACGGGCGGACGTTTGATGGAACGTTGGCCACGAGTCAAAAAAAAAAAACACGAGGTGTTGTCTCTCTGCTTTTGAACTGTGGAAATTGGGGGCTCCATTTGTTGGTTGTCCCCGAAGATCAAGTTTGTTCTGTGATTTGGGGCTGGGGATGGTATTTTGGGGATGCTGAGGAATGTCCTGCCCAGACATGCCACATGTCTGATTCTCAAGGCATGCAGGTCATCATACGTGGACCGGGGCACTGAGGTAGTGCTACTGCTGGTGTTGTCTGAGGCAGGGGGGTCCTTAGGGAACTAGATTTTTTTTTTGTTAAGGACCGCCCTTAGGGACCGCCCCAAGGGACCACCAGCCGCCACCAACCGCCAACCGCCAACCGCAACCAACCGCCAACCACTGCCAACCGCCACCAACCACCAATCACCAACCACCAACCGCCGCCAACCACCACCAACCGCCACCAACCGCCAGTCGCCAACCGCCAACCGCCAATTGCCACCAACCGCCAACCAACCACCAACCGCCAATCGCCACCAACCATGGTTGAACATATGAGCTACACGCGGTCTTCTCGCAAAACTGCCGTTCGGGAACACTTTCGTTTTTCCTCTTAAGGACCCCCCTGGTCTAATGGCGCGCGCAAACAACGCCCCTTGTCAGACCATCAGGAGGCGTTGTTCCCGTCATTCCCAGAGCGTTTCCTGTCGTTGCAGGCGCCGCGGTGGACGGGCCCGAGACGTTCGCGGACGCCGAGGGGTTCGGGGCCCGGTGGCCGGCGCAGCTGCACGTCGTCGGGAAGGACATCCTGCGGTTCCACGCCATCTACTGGCCGTGCATGCTGATGGCCGCCGGGCTGGAGCCCCCCAAGCGGGTGTTCGCGCACGGCTGGTGGACGAAGGACGGGCAGAAGATCTCCAAGTCCCTCGGCAACGTCATCGACCCGTTCGAGCTCCTCGAGACCTACGGCGTCGACGCCACGCGGTACTTCCTGATGGCGGAGGTCGGCTTCGGCGCCGACGGCGACTTCTCGCACGACCGCCTGACGGTGCGGGTCAACACGCAGCTGTGCAACGGCCTCGGCAACCTCTGCAACCGCGTCCTGTCCATCTGCTTCAAGAACTGCGACAAGGCGGTGCCGGTCCTGGACGACGCGGCGGAGTACACCGCGGCCGACGAGGAGCTGCTCGCGCTGGCCGGCGGGCTGCTGGGCCGGATGCGGGCCCACATGGACGTGCAGGCCCTCAACAAGGCCGCGGACGAGATCTTCGCCGTGTGCGACGCCGCCAACAAGTACGTGGAGGAGATGGCGCCCTGGGGCCTGAAGAAGACGGACCCCGCCCGCATGCGGGTCGTCCTCTACGTCAGCCTCGAGGTGGTCCGGCACCTGGCGATCTGCCTCACGCCCTTCACCCCGGGCCTCTCCGGCCGGATCCTGGACGCCGTCGGGGTCCCCCCCGAGCCCGAGGCGCGGAGCTTCGCCGCGCTGACGCCCGGGGCGCCACCTCTGCAGCAGGGCACCCCCATTCCGAAGCCCCAGCCGCTGGTGCCGCGGATCGAGCAGCAGACGGAGTAAAGGACAGGCCCTGCGAAACTCCCTTCGCTGAGGCATTGGTTCACCGATGCACCAGCCCCCCTTGGCAAAAGGGTGTGGGGAAGGGAAGGGGGGGGCAAGGGGCGTCAACGTCCGGGTGGAGTGTCCTCCGTGCCAGGCCATGGCTGCCGTGGAGGGGCTTGCGGTGGCGTATCGTGGCACTTCGAGGCTGCTGATGCCTTTTGCCAGTTTGCCCTCGAGCGTGTGGCGGTATGCACCGCAATAGACTGCAACAGCCGCGTGGAATCAAGCGATACGACGTGCCCAAAAGCATGTAATCGTACGCATGTGTTCCGGATGGGGCGTTTTTGGAATGGATTCCAATCAAATCGCGGTTGGTGCCAAACTGATGGCCAGTGTCGTTCAGCTGACGGTAGCCGACGGGGGACCGACGGCTGGCCAGCAACGGACAAAGCGTTGTTGTTCGGCCCGTTAAGGTTCAGCGGACGGGCAGTGGAAGGGTCGAGGGCATGCAGAACAGCCCTGATCCTACGGGAAGAATGTGTTGTGTTGTATCATACCCGTTGCGTCCTTCCGCCTTGTGCCGGAGGGTCGGCTTGGCACCGGCCTGACCAAAAAAAAAGGGGGCGCCGGCAAGACGGAGTAAGTTGGGTCATGCAGCAGTGACCAACCGCACCCGACCAGCCACGCAGCGCTAACGCTTGGAACTCATGGATGGTTTTAAAGGTGTCCCTTCTTGCGGAAATCAGGGGACGCTGGGGAGTCACCGACCGGGGCACGGGCAAGGCTGAGTTTGCCTTTGTTGCAGGCATTCCCGGCGCCCGGTACATTTCGGGTGTTTCTCCATTTCTTTGCCGTTTGGTGCCCCCGCACACCAATCCTGGATTCGAACCCGGGACCACGCGCACAGTCGTGGCGAAGGGGGAAGCGGCCAGCAAAGGGCTGCCATGTACCTTGTCTTTGCACCCAGTCTGCCATGTGATGGAAGTTCTGTTATATATCTTTTGGGGGGTTGGCACAGGGACCTGGGCCCAGGCAGCGGTACGTGTGTCGCACGCGCTCCCAAACGGAGTTTTCTCAGAACTGCCTGAGAGCCCAGGGGCCTGTCAGTCGCCAACGATGCTCCCACTGGGCGTGTTGGCCGTCTCGCGGGCTGGGCTCTTGATGAGCAGCAGCGGCGGCGGTGGTCGTACCCCAACCCACACGGTCTGAGCCACGACCGCAGGCCAAATGGCATCGCCGGTCTATTTGCCATTCCCGAACAAAAAGCAGCGTTTTTCGCTTTTTGTCTGTCCTCCCGCGGGGCATCAGGTGCGGCTCTATTCGTGCCTCTGCGGGGGGCCTTCTCGTGCTGTGCAGGGGATACTTCACGTGGGGTGGGAAAAGCGCCCGGGGCCTGGCACCATCAACCGCAGTGCCTTTCATTCTTTTGGTTGTTTTTTGTTTTTTGTTTTCTTTTTTTTTTTTGCGCGCGTCCCCCCCTTTTTTCCCGTGCGCAACGCATGGCACGCCCCATGCGATCGCCGCCCCACCCGCTTCTTCCGCAAAGCTGGCGGCTCCGTCGCCGTCACTGTGCTGGCTCCCGGTACTGCAGTGCGGCCCCCCGCGGTGGCCTCGCCTGAGTGGCGTGTGGGTATGACGGGGCGGTGGGAGGCGTTGCCGATGTTGTCCCGCTATTCCAGCGGCGGGCTGTCCGCGGCCTTGGGGGGTCCCAGGCCGGGCGGTGGTCCCCCCCCCCCCCATATGTCCACCAAGGCCTTGTGCCAAACCCCCCCCCCCCCCATATGTCGGCGCGGGTCCATACAGTCTGTCAAATGCACCTCTGGACTGAGGGGCACACGTACTCCTGTTCCCTGACATGAGGCCCTCTGGGCTGCTGGGCTATACTCCAACGCGGGGCAGGAGCCCTCCGGCACTCTCCCTCAGCTCTGCTCGGGGCGTGTCGTCGGGGCGATTTGTAAGAGTTGTACGAACGAACTCGTGGACGACGGCACGCCGCACCCCAGCCTTCTGTGGCACCAGCGGCTCCTGTGCCCCTCCGCCGGAGTTGAGTCAGGGGATTCATTCTCTGTGCACAAACCACGCGGTGCTGTGACCTGGGTCACGGTGCAGGTACAGTACGCGTATTGTTTGCAAAGTCGGGCGTGGCAGTTTCCCGCCGCGTTGGAGGGAGTTGGCGGGTTTGACCCGCAGAGTGCCATCTCCCAGCCCCTACACATGGGCTTTGGTGTATCATACTGCCACTTGATTCCGGCGCACGCCGAGCACTTGGCGCATGTGAGTCCGACACAGACCCAGGGACCGACAGGGCCTTCGCTTTGTTTTGATGCAACTTTTGGTCCACTGCTTCGCTTGTCTGCACCGCGGCAACTCTGCAGGATCTGCACGGGCCAGGCTTGGAGAGACGTGCGGGCGATGGGACGCAGCGGATTGCGTCCGTGCGCGCGCGCCCCCTGCCTCGTATCTGCCGACCGATGAGCTGGCGCAATGCACGTACACACATGGCATACACACACCGAGCATGGCCGGAGCAGTTGAGTGTTGGTTCGCCATAAGGCCCTCTGTTCCAGTGCACGCCTTTTTTTTTCGTGGCCACGGCACTGTGCTTGTGTTCAGCATTGGCCACAACGTTGGGCATTTGCTTACTTATGCCTGCTAGAAGAGGTTTCACACACCTGCGAAAAGGACACAGGTACATGCTACCGTCCAGGGCCCACTAGTCATTGAACACATAAAGGCAATCGAACACATAAAGGCAATCGTTGTCACACTGCACATTGCACCGCTGCTTGAGGGCAGTATACCGTAGCACATGTGGCCTGTGAATGGTGATGTCGTATGTAATGCATGCACACGGTTTTGTCGTGCTGCCGGGCAACAAAACACGGCCACGGTGGAGCGGGGAGGCAGAAGAGGAAAGTAGTCTTGAGCCGAAGAGAGTGTGTGGTTGGGCAGACATGTGAAGGTTTGAGACATTTTGTATCTTGCGCGTTCACAGGGGTGCTCCATCGGCGGAGAGGGGGTCTACCCAAATCACAGCCAACCACAAGCAATTCGCCTGCGGTGCACACCTCACGACATGTAGACACCGAATCCCCCCTCCCCCCTTGTCCGTCACTTGGCCCATGAACAACGAGAAATCAACAGGAAATCACAGGCGCCGAAGAAAAATTTTCGTTGGGCATACTAGAATTCAGGTGACTGTTGTGTGGTGTCCGTCCCCCGGGGGTGGGGGGAGGCTAGGTGGAGCCAGCAAACTGGAGAGGAAGAGATTTGCCAACAGCCGCACTGTTGAGCCGCACCAACATGAAATCGGCCAAGCTGATGACAGGGGGCTAAAGAGGTCAGGCGTGGACCCAATGCTCCAGCTGCGCCTGCCTTCACACGGCGTGCAGTCTCAGTTTCATCCACGTCCACTCCAAAAGTTCCATCTGGAACCCCCCCCCCCCCCCTAGGGACTTGCTTTAATATTTATTCCGGCAGGGGGGGGGGCCCTCCCCCCTAGACCTCCTCCCCCCCTCCCCCCTCAGCTCAAGTGCACCCGAAAGCCCGGGTTTTGGGAACATTTTTTAGTCATGGGAAATTTTTTTCGGCGCCTTTGGCGCATGCCACACACTGTGTACATATTGCTCCATGTGTGCCCCATATGCCTTGTTTTCTAGACTACCATGCCCCAACGCTCGTTGTTAGTGTATTTCAGCTCCCCGGTCCCACCGTTGCCACGCGCAAAATGCGAAGACGTAAATGACGCGCTGCTCTATTTTAGGTTTAAAGATAGGATCACCGGTCATAACAGACAAAAAGCCGAGGCACCCTCTGATCCGGAGTCAGTGGATGATGAGGTGCTGCCTGATAATTTGTTTGGTGTCTCCCATTAAGGCAGTGACTCAGTGACGTCATCATCATGTCATTTGGCATGGGATGGTGAATGTCCGGCTTTGTTGTAGTTATTGTGTATTGGTGAGATGTGGGAACCCTCAATTGACATTCAATGATGAGTTTTCTTTGTTTACGGCCAACAACATGGCATTTCCATATGCTGAGTTGTCCATTCTCCAATAATTTTTCTGTTCCCTGTGGATTGGGTATGTTTCGGCCAGGGGGGGGGGGGGGGGGCTCCCCCCTGGACCCCCCCCCCCCCCGCTCAAGCAAGTCCCTGCCTCCCCCCACCCCCGTCCAGCAAACAATAAATTCCTCCAAAAATGCGGTCCGAACAGGAGTGTTCGTTGGACACGCCGTTCGGTACCCAATTAATTCTGTACCTAAACCCAGTCCCTCATTAATTAGGTCCCAAAAAATCACTTTGCCAAATGAAGTAATTGAGGTGACAAAAATGGGCATGCACAAGAAAAAATTGAACGCAAAAAAAGATGAATTGCAAGGCTTGACTGTGTGGATTTAGGCAAATTTGGGCAAAACTTGAGGGGTATTAAATAATTGTACATTTGTGTCCTTTGCTGCGTACACGTTGCTTCATGAACACAATGCATCTCATCTTGAGCTTGGGTCGTGGTGTACATACTGTGCCACAAGTAGGGTTGGCCTGTGCTCTGAGATGCACGGCCATTCTGCTGGCCCCATTCAGCCATACATCCTTTCACTCAGTCACAGCTGTTCCACTTCATTCCACTGGGGGGGATCGGTTAGGTTATTGGTAGTTCAAGGTCATGAGCTGGCCCCTGCCAGGGGCCTGGCTTTATCATGGGTTTTTAGGTTTGAAAACCCAAGGGGTACTGGAATGTTTGGAGTCAAACACACTCAACCATATCAGGGTCTAGGTTGAGGATACCCCACACAACATTTAGGGGATAGTGGACATACATGGGGGGCACTCCTCATGGCTCTGAGGTGCCGCATCTTTGTGCTACATGAGATGATGAGACCGTAGATTCGGTGTCCATGGAATGAATCGGCAAAGGTTCTGGTGTCATGGCCAGCAGGCTCAGGTCGCGGTGGTATTTCAAAAGGGGGGGGGGGTAGTGCATCTCATCTCCATACTATCTACACCACAGCCTCCCCAATGGACATCCTCATATCATTTGAGGTCGAGCCTGAGGCCTCAGGCTCTGTTCTTGGTTCCGACTGCGTGATCTTGCCACTTTGTCTGACTTGTCACCTGCTGCCTGGTCCCTTGCAGAGCTCCTCAGTGCTTCCTCTTGCACCCCAACAAAGCAACATCTAGTTGTCTTCCACCAAGCCTGACTGGAATTGTAGTCACTCCAAGAATCATATCTTATCCAGTAGGACTTTCACTGAAATGGTGGTGGTGGTTCAGAACAGCTCAATTGACTCAGGTTTTTGCACCGACGAAGTCCGGGACCACAGGGTGGGGGTGGTTCCTTGGTTTGAGACACACCTTCCCTGGCTGTAGAAGGGGGCTGCTTACTTGTCGACAAAGAGAGCTGTGTTGGGTATTCACATGGCACCCACCATCACGCTTTCTTCTCCTACCCGTGTCCATAAATTGCACGCCGTTCCTGGAGTATGCCTTACAGGTTCGGCAGAGCTGTGTGCATTTGGTCAATTGCAGGTCAGTCTTCCGGATAAGGTGTATCCCAATTTCTTGCTTGGTTGTATCCACTGTCTCCGATGTTTTTTTTTTCAATGTCCGATTGTATTGCAACAAAATAAACAATGTACTTGGGGGTGGGGGGGGGGAAGAGAATTGGGTACATGCAAAATTTGGTATGGCAAAATTTGGTGTGGTGAAAATTTGGTACAAAATTTTTAAATACCATGGAAAAATGTGGTACAAAAGTTGCCAGATCCTGGGAATTAAGTCAGGGACTTCCAGTGTTGAAAAACAGTACTTCTACAACTCAGCTACCTACCTTCTCTGCTATTCACGGTTCAAAGTTGGAACATGATGTCCTCAAGAAAATTTTTTTCTATTCTAATACCTGCCTCAGGACCCAGGGACCTAAATTCTGCACGGCTTCGTAAATGCCATGGCAAAATGTGGACATTTCGCCAAACCAAATTTCGCCTATACCAACCCCCCCCCCCCTCTCCCGGGATCCACAATGTACCCTGTGCATTGAGATTACATTGCGCACTGATTGATTACATTTTACATTACAATGCTTTACATTGCTTACATTACAATGCTTTACATTGCTTGGCGTCACAGCATGAAGCAAAGGTCTCTTGCTATTGTGCCGACGCGGACACGGTTGTTACTGACTGCAGAACTTTTTTTCTGTTGATGTTGGTGTGTATCTTTGTTTACGTGTGTCAAATTACCACAGCGCGCCACACTGCACATGGAACACAATGTCTCCAAAATGCATCCAGAAGGTATCCACAGTGTACCCCCCCCAAAAAGAACAAGGTATCCCAATCCTTTTAGGTACATCTTATCTTGTTCGCCCCCCCTCCCTTGGGCCCTGCACCAATGATCGCCCACAGGCAAATAGCCCGTTCTTGGCCACAAGAAACCTCCACGAACACGAATTACAAGCAAACACCTTACAAACACAAGGCGCAGGTACTGGTGCACAGTCCCCTGGGGAGGGGGGGGCACTGTTGTGCTGTGGAGGGACCATTCACAGGGGCGGCGGGGTACTGGGGGCTGCCGAGCCACTGGGGTCGCACTGTCTTCACTTTGTGTCGCTGCTGTCCTTCAAGCAACACTCCCCATCCCGGCTGCTACCCCTTCGCCCTCAGGCGGCTTCTGCAGTCCTTTTGCCCTGCAGCCTCCGGGCCATGAACTTCGACACCGATGGGGAGCCCGGGATGGACGCAGTGGCTCAGCCCACGATCACCGTGCAGAGCGCTCCACCATCCTCCCTATCTGAGCTCCCAAGACCCCCCACATCAGTCCCCGCACCGCTGGCAAAGGCGCTGCTGCGGAGTTCGCAGGATCAGAAGGCCGCTGGCTTGCTGGTCTTGCAGGTATGACCGCGTGGGGATGTGAATCGGGCTGAGTGCTGCCCTACTACCTGGGGTTAGACCCGCGTGTAAATGTGTTTGTATCCCGGGGGGTAGGGGAGGAAGGGGCTCCTCAGGGGGCGCACTGTGCGCTGTGCCCCGATCCCAGGGTCCTGAATTCTGCATCCTACAGCCCCTGCTGGTACATCAGGGATTTTTTTTGTTTCAGTCTGATGCTTGCCACGGGTCCCAGGGTCGTGAGTTCGGCAGCCCCAACCCTGTTTTGAATTGATCATGCATGCTTCTGTAGGGGGGTGGTTTTGAGGGGCGTTCCCGGGATAAACAACGTAATGATCAGCGCTGTGCGAAAACACCCCCTCGGTCTGCGTACCCTTAGCCCCCCCCCCCCCCCAAACCCTACGACGTTGAACTGACTAAGCCTGGCAGGAGGTCAGGATCATGCTGGTTAATTCACAACCTGCCGTCATGGCCCACCCCTACTCTTCTTTGTTGCATTCCCGACATTGGTGGTGGTGAGCACCCTCCAAACTTCACTGTCACGGGGGGCACACCGTGCGCCGTGCGAAAAGTCGGCTGTTTTCCACCACCGGTAGCCAAGGGTCCCAGGGTCCTGAATTCTGCACCCCCGACCCTGTTTTGAATGGATCATGCACGGTTCTGTAGGGGGGTGGTTTTCAGGGGTGTTCTTGGGATAAACAACGTAATGATTGGTGCTGTGCAAGCGCTGTGCACACGCTGTGCGAAAACGCTCCCACAGGAATGATTGAATGTGAAGCATGACGTTGCGGGCATGGGAGGGCGCCAAGGGGCAGAATCAGCACCGGTTAGTAGAGGGGCAACCGGCCCCACTCTCAGGTACCAAAATGCGTTGCTTCCAAAGAACGGGCCTGTCAGATTTAGCTCGCCCTAATCACATGTCATGTCCGCTACCACACTGAGCTGTGGGACAAGCGTAGCACTGGACTGCTCTGATTCCTGATTCCGAGAGCTCTCGAGTACTGTCTGGTAAGAGGCCTTGATCAGCTTGCCAAGGTCTGAACAAAAGAAATACGTTACTTCTCAAGGACAGGCCTGCTTTCGGCAGGTCTGTGAACTGAGCAAACTGCAAACCACACCTCATGGCAATAACAAGCACAAAAGAAACGCGCTGCATGTTCATGGTTTCATGCGCTCTGTGCTGCTACATGCGCTGTAGGGAGGGGGGGGGGTGACCCTGCAAGTGGACAGCCTGGGGCCCAAAAGCCGCCGTTGGGAAGGGGCCCCCCACGTACACAGCCACTCGTGGGCTGAGCTGCTGCTGCACCACCACCACAAGGCAGGGCCACTGGGGCATCGGCCCTCCATGAGTGAATGCAAACACGCCCCCACAGACACACCAGCACACACTACCCCACACAACACGCAGAGCAAAGCGCCCGCTCCAGGGGACAAGACATGCGTCGGACCGGTGGAGGAACAATAATGGTGGGCGCGAGGACCCGGTCCCGTGCAAGCACTGCGGGGCCGGCCTGGCCAATGCCACCATCACCAGGGCCACAACAACAGAGCCCCTCACCCAAAAGAAGTTGAAGCGTGTGAATGCGAAGGTGGTCACAACAAAAATGTGTGCAGAGCCGCCAGAAGCGCACATGAGAGCAACACCGCACCACGGCGCAAACCAGCGCATGCGACACACGCACATCCATGAGGCTTGTGCTTGGTGGGGGAGGGCGTCAGGCCAAAAAGAACTTTTTTGTACCAACAATCAGCCTCCAATTTCGGGCCTGTTTTGTAAATTCATTTTTGCCTTTTGCCCGAGGAAAAAGTTTTTGATGTGAGTGTGTGGGTCGGTTGGCTGGGAGGCCCCCAAAAAATCCCCCCCTCCCCCCCGTGTTACATTCCCCAAATCAGTTGTGGTGAGTGCCCTCCAAATTTCACTGTCTTGGGAAAGACTTTGTGTGGAGCATGCAGGCGCCGGTGTGGAAGAAAACAAAATTTCCCCCCCGGCTGTTAGGTAGCCAACAGGCTGCACACCTCTCGCAGGTTTTTTGAACCCGCCCTCTTCACCCCCGACCCAACGTATGGGCAACCAACCCGTCTATCCACGAGTAGAGGATTTCCTCCTCAAAAGGCGTACATGTACGTACACCCGGAGGTACCAACCAGCATACTCTTTCAGCCTTGATCCCCCCCCCCCCCCCCAGCACAGGCTTTGCACGGATGCCACCCACAGCATACCTGCGATCAGGAACACTTAGGCCACATGACCGACTATTGGAGGTGTCGGCGTGGGCAAGGAACATGAGCAGGAAAGCACAGAAAGCACAGAAAGCACAGAAAGCAAGAGAGAAAAAGGTGGTAAGCGAGGCAAAGCATGTACAATGTGCACACGGAAGACTGCTTGGCGAAGCAAGGACACCCCAAATTGAACACACAACGCATACAAAGGCAACAGAAAGCGAATGGCAAACGAAGGACAGACACCCCAGAAGCCTGGGGGACAACCCCATGATGTACCATGGACACACGGCATGGGGACACACACAGCAGACAACAGGACAACACCAGTGAACAGTGAAGGAGGCAAGTGCAGACGGGCACATCACAACACAGGACAACACAACACAACACAACACAACAGGCAATAACAGCACAGCACGGCATAGTACAACACGACATGACAGAACACACAACTGTGCACCACACCACACCACACCACACCACACCACACCACACCACACCACACCACACCACACCACACCACACCACACCACACCACACCACACCACACCACACCACACCACACCACACCACACCACACCACACCACACCACACCACACCACACCCTGAGTACTCCCCAGCTCTACTCACGGGCTGGGTGCCGGGTGCGAAGCCCCCGACGACAGGGCCCAGGCACCACCCAAACGGGTGGTGTACTAACAGTGTCGGGTGTACGCGCGCGCCAGCGCCAAGCACCACCCCCGAGGGAGCCCGCGGCCCCCTAGTACCGGCCGCCAGGGCCCCGGGAACGGACCAGCGATCCCTAGAGAGGACGGCTGGTACAGCCTCCCCCTCCATCTCCCCTCAACGCCTTTGCCCCACCCACAGGGCCCTCTGCCCCAACTCCATCCCACACACCCCCATGCAGCTCTCAGTGCCCCCCATGCACTGCCTCCCGCAGCCACTCCGTGCCGCCTCCCCTGCCCACTGCCCCCCCCCCCCCACCCCCTTCTCCTGCCCTTGCCCCTCTCACAGGCTGGCAGCGCCCGTGCGGCGCGCCTCCAGGGCCCCGCATCGGCGGCCGGCCGCGTGAACAACTGGGCCCGGGCGCGCCACCGAGGAGGCTCCAATGCGGGGTCTTCATGGCAAGCGTCCAGGTGTGCAGGTGGAAAGGGCCCCGGAGGGTGCATGTGAGGGGCCCCCGCCCTAGCAGAGGCGCGGTGCCAGGATCTTAACTGATGATACTCAGAACGCTTTCTCAGAGAGTTTGCAGAGGAGGGCCAGTGGCGCCCCTGTGGAGTTGTCTTTTCCAACTGACAGCTGGCCTATGTGATGTGTATGTGTATGAAGATAACAAGAATATGAATGCCCCCCCTGGGCACCCGTCCGGCTGGACGCCCCGGTAAGGGTATCCAACATCCTTTTGAGGTAAGGTATAAGGCCCCCCGGCCACCACCCCGGCGCCAACACCAGAGAGGGCGTCCGGGAGGGGTAACAGCCCCCGATCCCCCAAAGGCAGCCCCAAAGGTGAGCGCAATACTGGAAGGGGCATGTCTGCGGGGTAACCAATTGCGCTGAGTAACTACCTAATGTAATAAATAGTGCCTACCGCCGTAAATAATGCTTAACCGGGTAAATGGCCCTCCCCCGGTGCCAGTTTAGTGCGCAGCCCCCAGAGCCGGACCCGACCGGCCGTACTGAGGCGAGCCCAGAAATGGGTATGGCAGGCCAGACTTTAAGTGCTGGTAGCCACGCCTCAGTACACTCCGTGGGCTCATAAGGCCCACGGGGGCCCCAAACACCGTTACGTTCGGGAGTTAAGCCCCGGCGGTGTTTGGGGTTGTTCCTGGTTAAGAGGACTCACGTTGAGTCCCAGATACTGTTACCCCGGGGTTATGACCCCCGGTACTGCCTGCTTACTTGCCTGCTGCTGCTAAGAGGTAGGAGGGAGTACCCACGGGTCCTGCCGGAGGCTCCGAACACCCCCTGGGCTGGGCTCCCCGTCCCCCCCAGGCCGGTGCGCCCGGCTCTCCGAAGAAGATGGCCCCCCATTGGCCTGGCAGGAGACTCCGAACACCCCCTGGGCAGGACTCCCCGTCCCCCCCAGCCAGGTGCGCCCGGTTCTCTGAAGAAGATGGCCCCCCGTTGGCCTGGCAGGAGACTCCGAACACCCCCTGGGCAGGACTCCCCGTCCCCCCCGGGCCGGTGCGCCCGGTTCTCTGAAGAAGATGGCCCCCCACTGGCCTTGCAGGAGACTCCGAACACCCCCTGGGCTGGGCTCCCCGTCCCCCCCAGGCCGGTGCGCCCGGCTCTCCGAAGAAGATGGCCCCCCATTGGCCTGGCAGGAGACTCCGAACACCCCCTGGGCAGGGCTCCCCGTCCCCCCCAGCCAGGTGCGCCCGGTTCTCTGAAGAAGATGGCCCCCCGTTGGCCCTGGCAGGAGACTCCAAACACCCCCTGGGCAGGACTCCCCGTCCCCCCCGGGCCGGTGCGCCCGGTTCTCTGAAGAAGATGGCCCCCCACTGGCCTGGCAGGAGACTCCGAACACCCCCTGGGCTGGGCTCCCCGTCCCCCCCAGGCCGGTGCGCCCGGCTCTCCGAAGAAGATGGCCCCCCATTGGCCTGGCAGGAGACTCCGAACACCCCCTGGGCAGGACTCCCCGTCCCCCCAGCCAGGTGCGCCCGGTTCTCTGAAGCAGATGGCCCCCCGTTGGCCCTGGCAGGAGACTCCAAACACCCCCTGGGCAGGACTCCCCGTCCCCCCCGGGCCGGTGCGCCCGGTTCTCTGAAGAAGATGGCCCCCCACTGGCCTTGCAGGAGGCTCCGACCACCCCCTGGGCAGGACTCCCCGTCCCCCCCAGGCCGGTGCGCCCGGTTCTCTGAAGAAGATGGCCCCCCACTGGCCTTGCAGGAGACTCCGAACACCCCCTGGGCAGGACTCCCCGTCCCCCCCAGGCTGGTGCGCCCGGTTCTCTGAAGAAGATGGCCCCCCATTGTCCTGGCAGGAGACTCCGAACGGCCCCTGGGCAGGACTCCCCGTCCCCCCCGGGCCGGTGCGCCCGGTTCTCTGAAGAAGATGGCCCCCCACTGGCCTTGCAGGAGACTCCGAACACCCCCTGGACAGGACTCCCCGTCCCCCCCAGGCCGGTGCGCCCGGTTCTCTGAAGAAGGTGGCCCCCCGTAGGCCTGGCAGGAGGCTCCGAACACCCCCCTGGGCAGGACTCCCCGTCCCCCCCAGGCCGGTGCGCCCGGTTCTCTGAGGAAGATGGCCCCCCATTGGCCTGGCAGGAGGCTCCGACCACCCCCTGGGCTGGACTCCCCATCCCCCCAGGCCGGTGTACCCGGTTCTACGTCCCCACAGGCCCTGCAGGACGCTCCGACCACCCCCTGGGCGGGACTCCCCGTCCCCCCGGGGCGGTGGGCCCGGTTGTCCATCCCCGCAGGCCCTGCAGGAAACTCCGACCACCCTGTGGGCTGGACTCCCCATCCCCCAGGCCGGTGTGCCCGGTTCTACGTCCCCACAGGCCCTGCAGGACGCTCCGACCACCCCCTGGGCAGGACTCCCCGTCCCCCCAGGCCGGTGGGCCCGGTTGTCCATCCCCGCAGGCCCTGCAGGAAACTCCGACCACCCCCTGGGCTGGACTCCCCATCCCCCCAGGCCGGTGTGCCCGGTTCTACGCCCCCACAGGCCCTGCAGGACGCTCCGACCACCCCCTGGGCAGGACTCCCCGTCCCCCCAGGCCGGTGGGCCCGGTTGTCCATCCCCGCAGGCCCTGCAGGACGCTCCGACCACCCCCTGGGCTGGACTCCCCATCCCCCCAGGCCGGTGTGCCCGGTTCTACGTCCCCACAGGCCCTGCAGGACGCTCCGACCACCCCCTGGGCTGGACTCCCCATCCCCCCAGGCCGGTGGGCCCGGTTGTCCATCCCCGCAGGCCCTGCAGGAAACTCCCACCACCCCCTGGGCTGGACTCCCCATCCCCCCAGGCCGTTGTGCCCGGTTCTACGTCCCCACAGGCCCTGCAGGACGCTCCGACCACCCCCTGGGCAGGACTCCCCGTCCCCTCAGGCCGGTGGGCCCAGCTGTCCATCCCCGCAGGCCCTGCAGGAAACTCCGACCACCCCCTGGGCAGGACTCCCCATCCCCCCAGGCCGGTGTGCCCGGTTCTACGTCCCCACAGGCCCTGCAGGACACTCCGACCACCCCCTGGGCAGGACTCCCCGTCCCCCCGGGGCGGTGTGCCCGAATCTACCTCCCCACAGGCCCAGCAAGACACTCCGACCAACCCCTGGGCAGGACTCCCCATCCCCCCAGGCCGGTGTGCCCGAATCTACCTCCCCACAGTCCCTGCAGGACACTCCGACCACCCCCTGGGCAGGACTCCCCATCCCCTCAGGCCGGTGGGCCCAGTTGTCCATCCCCGCAGGCCCTGCAGGAAACTCCGACCACCCCCTGGGCAGGACTCCCCATCCCCCCAGGCCGTTGTGCCCGGTTCTACGTCCCCACAGGCCCTGCAGGACACTCCGACCATCCCCTGGGCAGGACTCCCCGTCCCCCCAGGCCGGTGTGCCCGAATCTACCTCCCCACAGGCCCAGCAAGACACTCCGACCAACCCCTGGGCAGGACTCCCCATCCCCCCAGGCCGGTGTGCCCGAATCTACCTCCCCACAGGCCCAGCAGGACACTCCGACCACCCCCTGGGCAGGACTCCCCATCCCCCCAGGCCGTTGTGCCCGGTTCTACGTCCCCACAGGCCCTGCAGGACACTCCGACCACCCCCTGGGCAGGACTCCCCGTCCCCCCAGGCCGGTGTGCCCGAATCTACCTCCCCACAGGCCCAGCAAGACACTCCGACCAACCCCTGGGCAGGACTCCCCATCCCCCCAGGCCGGTGTGCCCGAATCTACCTCCCCACAGGCCCAGCAGGACACTCTGACCACCCCCTGGGCAGGACTCCCCATCCCCCCAGGCCGGTGGGCCCAGTTGTCCATCCCCGCAGGCCCTGCAGGAAACTCCGACCACCCCCTGGGCTGGACTCCCCATCCCCCCAGGCCGGTTTGCCCGGTTCTACGTCCCCACGGGCCCTGCAGGACGCTCCGACCACCCCCTGGGCAGGACTCCCCATCCCCCCAGGCCGGTGGGCCCGGTTGTCCATCCCGGACGGCCCTGCAGTAACTCCGACCACCCCCTGGGCTGGACTCCCCGTCCCCCCAGGCCGGTATGCCCGGTTCTACGTCCCCACAGGCCCTGCAGGACACTCCGACCACCCCCTGGGCAGGACTCCCCATCCCCTTAGGCCGGTGGGCCCAGTTGTCCATCCCCGCAGGCCCTGCAGGAAACTCCGACCACCCCCTGGGCTGGACTCCCCATCCCCCCAGGCCGTTGTGCCCGGTTCTACGTCCCCACAGGCCCTGCAGGACACTCCGACCACCCCCTGGGCAGGACTCCCCGTCCCCCCAGGCCGGTGTGCCCGAATCTACCTCCCCACAGGCCCAGCAAGACACTCCGACCAACCCCTGGGCAGGACTCCCCATCCCCCCAGGCCGGTGTGCCCGAATCTACCTCCCCACAGTCCCTGCAGGACACTCCGACCACCCCCTAGGCAGGACTCCCCATCCCCCCAGGCCGGTGGGCCCAGTTGTCCATCCCCGCAGGCCCTGCAGGAAACTCCGACCACCCCCTGGGCTCGACTCCCCATCCCCCCAGGCCGGTTTGCCCGGTTCTACGTCCCCACGGGCCCTGCAGGACGCTCCGACCACCCCCTCGGCAGGACTCCCCATCCCCCCAGGCCGGTGGGCCCGGTTGTCCATCCCGGACGGCCCTGCAGTAACTCCGACCACCCCCTGGGCTGGACTCCCCGTCCCCCCAGGCCGGTATGCCCGGTTCTACGTCCCCACAGGCCCTGCAGGACACTCCGACCACCCCCTGGGCAGGACTCCCCATCCCCTTAGGCCGGTGGGCCCAGTTGTCCATCCCCGCAGGCCCTGCAGGAAACTCCGACCACCCCCTGGGCTGGACTCCCCATCCCCCCAGGCCGTTGTGCCCGGTTCTACGTCCCCACGGGCCCTGCAGGACACTCCGACCACCCCCTTGGCTGGACTCCCCGTCCCCCCAGGCCGGTGTGCCCGGTTTTACGTCCCCACAGGCCCTGCACGACACTCCGACCACCCCCTGGGCAGGACTCCCCATCCCCCCAGGCCGTTGTGCCCGGTTCTACGTCCCCACAGGCCCTGCAGGACACTCCGACCACCCCCTGGGCAGGACTCCCCGTCCCCCCAGGCCGGTGTGCCCGAATCTACCTCCCCACAGGCCCAGCAAGACACTCCGACCAACCCCTGGGCAGGACTCCCCATCCCCCCAGGCCGGTGTGCCCGAATCTACCTCCCCACAGTCCCTGCAGGACACTCCGACCACCCCCTAGGCAGGACTCCCCATCCCCCCAGGCCGGTGGGCCCAGTTGTCCATCCCCGCAGGCCCTGCAGGAAACTCCGACCACCCCCTGGGCTCGACTCCCCATCCCCCCAGGCCGGTTTGCCCGGTTCTACGTCCCCACGGGCCCTGCAGGACGCTCCGACCACCCCCTCGGCAGGACTCCCCATCCCCCCAGGCCGGTGGGCCCGGTTGTCCATCCCGGACGGCCCTGCAGTAACTCCGACCACCCCCTGGGCTGGACTCCCCGTCCCCCCAGGCCGGTATGCCCGGTTCTACGTCCCCACAGGCCCTGCAGGACACTCCGACCACCCCCTGGGCAGGACTCCCCATCCCCTTAGGCCGGTGGGCCCAGTTGTCCATCCCCGCAGGCCCTGCAGGAAACTCCGACCACCCCCTGGGCTGGACTCCCCATCCCCCCAGGCCGTTGTGCCCGGTTCTACGTCCCCACGGGCCCTGCAGGACACTCCGACCACCCCCTTGGCTGGACTCCCCGTCCCCCCAGGCCGGTGTGCCCGGTTTTACGTCCCCACAGGCCCTGCACGACACTCCGACCACCCCCTGGGCAGGACTCCCCATCCCCCCAGGCCGGTGGGCCCGGTTGTCCATCCCCGCAGGCCCTGCAGGAAACTCCGACCACCCCCTGGGCTGGACTCCCCATCCCCCCAAGCCGGTGTGCCCGGTTCTACGTCCCCACAGGCCCTGCAGGACACTCCGACCACCCCCTGGGCAGGACTCCCCATCCCCCCAGGCCGGTGGGCCCGGTTGTCCATCCCCGCAGGCCCTGCATGAAAATTCCGACCACCCCCTGGGCTGGACTCCCCATCCCCCCAAGCCGGTGTGCCCGGTTCTACGTCCCCACAGGCCCTGCAGGAAACTCCCACCACCCCCTGGGCAGGACTCCCCATCCCCCCAGGCCGGTGGGCCCGGTTCTACGTCCCCAAGGGCCCTGCAGGACGCTCCGAACACCCCCTGGGCAGGACTCCCCATCCCCCCAGGCCGGTGGGCCCGGTTGTCCATCCCCGCAGGCCCTACGGGAAACTCCGGCCACCCGCTGGGCTGGACTCCCCATCCCCCCAAGCCGGTGTGCCCGGTTCTACGTCCCCACAGGCCCTGCAGGACACTCCGACCACCCCCTGGGCAGGACTCCCCGTCCCCCCAGGCCGGTGGGCCCGGTTGTCCATCCCCGCAGGCCCTGCAGGACACTCCGACCACCCCCTGGGCGGGACTCCCCATCCCCCCAGGCCGGTGTGCCCGGTTCTACGTCCCCACAGGCCCTGCAGGACGCTCCGACCACTCCTTGGGCAGGACTCCCCGTCCCCCCAGGCCGGTGGGCCCGGTTGTCCATCCCTGCAGGCCCTGCAGGAAACTCCGACCACCCCCTGGGCTGGACTCCCCATCCCCCCAGGCCGGTGTGCCCGGTTCTACGTCCCCACAGGCCCTGCAGGACGCTCCGACCATCCCCTGGGCAGAACTCCCCGTCCCCCCAGGGCGGTATGCCCGAATCTACCTCCCCACAGCCCCAGCAGGACACTCCGACCAACCCCTGGGCAGGACTCCCCATCCCCCCAGGCCGGTGTGCCCGGTTCTACCTCCCCACAGGCCCTGCAGGACGCTCCCACCACCCCCTGGGCAGGACTCCCCATCCCCCCAGGCCGGAGGGCCCGGTTGTCCATCCCCGCAGGCCCTGCAGGAAACTCCCACCACCCCCTGGGCAGGACTCCCCATCCCCCCAGGCCGGTGTGCCCGAATCTACCTCCCCACAGTCCCTGCAAGACACTCCGACCACCCCCTGGGCAGGACTCCCCATCCTCCCAGGCCGGTGGGCCCAGTTGTCCATCCCCGCAGGCCCTGCAGGAAACTCCGACCACCCCCTGGGCTGGACTCCCCATCCCCCCAGGCCGGTTTGCCCGGTTCTACGTCCCCACGGGCCCTGCAGGACGCTCCGACCACCCCCTGGGCAGGACTCCCCATCCCCTCAGGCCGGTGGGCCCAGTTGTCCATCCCCGCAGGCCCTGCAGGAAACTCTGACCACCCCCTGGGCTGGACTCCCCATCCCCCCAGGCCGTTGTGCCCGGTTCTACGTCCCCACAGGCCCTGCAGGACACTCCGACCACCCCCTTGGCAGGACTCCCCGTCCCCCCGGGGCGGTGTGCCCGAATCTACCTCCCCACAGGCCCAGCAAGACACTCCGACCAACCCCTGGGCAGGACTCCCCATCCCCCCAGGCCGGTGTGCCCGAATCTACCTCCCCACAGTCCCTGCAGGACACTCCGACCACCCCCTGGGCAGGACTCCCCATCCCCCCAGGCCGGTGGGCCCAGTTGTCCCTCCCCGCAGGCCCTGCAGGAAACTCCGACCACCCCCTGGGCTGGACTCTCCATCCCCCCAGGCCGGTTTGCCCGGTTCTACGTCCCCACGGGCCCTGCAGGACGCTCCGACCACGCCCTGGGCAGGACTCCCCATCCCCCCAGGCCGGTGGGCCCGGTTGTCCATCCCCGCAGGCCCTGCAGGAAACTCCGACCACCCCCTGGGCTGGACTCCCCGTCCCCCTAGGCCGGTATGCCCGGTTCTACGTCCCCACAGGCCCTGCAGGACACTCCGACCACCCCCTGGGCAGGACTCCCCATCCCCTCAGGCCGGTGGGCCCAGTTGTCCATCCCCGCAGGCCCTGCAGGAAACTCCGACCACCCCCTGGGTTGGACTCCCCATCCCCCCAGGCCGTTGTGCCCGGTTCTACGTCCCCACAGGCCCTGCAGGACACTCCGACCACCCCCTGGGCAGGACTCCCCGTCCCCCCAGGCCGGTGTGCCCGGTTCTACGTCCCCACAGGCCCTGCACGACACTCCGACCACCCCCTGGGCAGGACTCCCCATCCCCCCAGGCCGGTGGGCCCGGTTGTCCATCCCCGCAGGCCCTGCAGGAAACTCCGACCACCCCCTGGGCTGGACTCCCCATCCCCCCAAGCCGGTGTGCCCGGTTCTACGTCCCCACAGGCCCTGCAGGACACTCCGACCACCCCCTGGGCAACACTCCCCATCCCCCCAGGCCGGTGGGCCCGGTTGTCCATCCCCGCAGGCCCTGCAGGAAACTCCGACCACCCCCTGGGCTGGACTCCCCATCCCCCCAAGCCGGTGTGCCCGGTTCTACGTCCCCACAGGCCCAGCAGGACACTCCGACCACCCCCTGGGCAGGACTCCCCGTCCCCCCAGGCCGGTGGGCCCGGCTGTCCATCCCCGCAGGCCCTGCAGGAAACTCCCACCACCCCCTGGGCTGGACTCCCCATCCCCCCAGGCCGGTGGGCCCGGTTCTACGTCCCCACAGGCCCTGCAGGACGCTCCGAACACCCCCTGGGCAGGACTCCCCATCCCCCCAGGCCGGTGGGCCCGGTTGTCCATCCCCGCAGGCCCTGCGGGAAACTCCGGCCAGCCGCTGGGCTGGACTCCCCGTCCCCCCAGGCCGGTGTGCCCGGTTCTACGTCCCCACAGGCCCTGCAGGACACTCCGACCACCCCCTGGGCAGGACTCCCCGTCCCCCCAGGCCGGTGGGCCCAGTTGTCCATCCCCGCAGGCCCTGCAGGACACTCCGACCACCCCCTGGGCGGGACTCCCCATCCCCCCAGGCCGGTGTGCCCGGTTCTACGTCCCCACAGGCCCTGCAGGAAACTCCGACCACCCCCTGGGCAGAACTCCCCGTCCCACCGGGGCGGTATGCCCGAATCTACCTCCCCACAGCCCCAGCAGGACACTCCGACCAACCCCTGGGCAGGACTCCCCATCCCCCCAGGCCGGTGTGCCCGGTTCTACCTCCCCACAGGCCCTGCAGGACGCTCCGACCACCCCCTGGGCAGGACTCCCCATCCCCCCAGGCCGGAGGGCCCGGTTGTCCATCCCCGCAGGCCCTGCAGGAAACTCCCACCACCCCCTGGGCAGGACTCCCCATCCCCCCAGGCCGGTGTGCCCGGTTCTACGTCCCCACAGGCCCTGCAGGACACTCCGACCACCCCCTGGGCAGGACTCCCCGTCCCCCCGGGGCGGTGTGCCCGAATCTACCTCCCCGCAGGCCCAGCAGGACACTCCGACCAACCCCTGGGCACGACTCCCCACCCCCCAGGCCGGTGTGCCCGGTTCTACCTCCCCACAGGCCCTGCAGGACACTCCGACCACCCCTTGGGCAGGACTCCCCATCCCCCTAGGCCGGTGTGCCCGGCTGTCCATCCCCGCAGGCCCTGCAGGAAACTCCGACCACCCCCTGGGCAGGACTCCCCATCCCCCCAGGCCGGTGTGCCCGGTTCTACGTCCCCACGCGCCCTGCAGGACGCTCCGACCACCCCCTGGGCACAACTCCCCGTCCCCCAAGGCCGGTGTGCCCGAATCTACCTCCCCACAGGCCCAGCGATGCACCCGGACCACCCCCTGGGCAGGACTCCCCGTCCCCCCAGGCGGATGTGCCCGGTTCTACGTCCCCACAGGCCCTGCAGGACGCTCCGACCACCCCCTGGGCAGGACTCCCCATCCCCCCAGGCCGGTGTGCCCGGTTCTACGTCCCCACAGGCCCTGCAGGACACTCCGACCACCCCCTGGGCTGGACTCCCCATCCCCCCAGGCCGGTGCGCCCGGTTGTCCATCCCCGCAGGCCCTGCAGGAAACTCCGACCACCCCCTGGGCAGGACTCCCCATCCCCCCAGGCCGGTGTGCCCGGTTCTACGTCCCCACAGGCCCTGCAGGAAACTCCCACCACCCCCTGGGCTGGACTCCCCACCCCCCCAGGCCGGTGTGCCCGGTTCCACGCCCCCACAGGCCCTGCAGGACGCTCCGACCACCCCCTGGGCAGGACTCCCCATCCCCCCAGGCCGGTGTGCCCGGTTCTACGTCCCCACAGGCCCTGCAGGAAACTCCGACCACCCCCTGGGCAGGACTCCCCATCCCCCCAAGCCGGTGTGCCCAGTTGTCCATCCCCGCAGACCCTGCAAGAAACTCCGACCACCCCCTGGGCTGGACTCCCCGTCCCCCCAGGCCGGTGTGCCTGGTTCTACGTCCCCACAGGCCCTGCAGGACGCTCCGACCACCCCCTGGGCAGAACTCCCCATCCCCCCAGGCTGGTGTGCCCGGTTCTACGTCCCTACAGGCCCTGCAGGACGCTCCGACCACCCCCTGGGCTGGAGTCCCCATCCCCCCAGGCCGGTGGGCCCGGTTGTCCATCCCCGCAGGCCCTGCGGGAAACTCCGGCCACCCGCTGGGCTGGACTCCCCGTCCCCCCAGGCCGGTGTGCCCGGTTCTACGCCCCCACAGGCCCTGCAGGACGCTCCGACCACCCCCTGGGCAGGACTCCCCGTCCCCCCAGGCCGGTGGGCCCGGTTGTCCATCCCCGCAGGCCCTGCAGGAAACTCCGACCACCCCCTGGGCGGGACTCCCCATCCCCCCAGGCCGGTGTGCCCGGTTCTACGTCCCCACAGGCCCTGCAGGACGCTCCGACCACCCCTTGGGCAGGACTCCCCGTCCCCCCGGGGCGGTGGGCCCAGTTGTCCATCCCCGCAGGCCCTGCAGGAAACTCCGGCCACCCCTGGGCAGGACTCCCCGTCCCCCCAGGCCGGTGTGCCCGGTTCTACGTCCCCACAGGCCCTGCAGGACGCTCCGACCACCCCCTGGGCAGGACTCCCCGTCCCCCCGGGGCGGTGTGCCCGAATCTACCTCCCCACAGGCCCAGCAGGACACTCCGACCACCCCCTGGGCAGGACTCCCCGTCCCCCCAGGCCGGTGGGCCCGGTTGTCCATCCCCGCAGGCCCTGCAGGAAACTCCGACCACCCCCTGGGCGGGACTCCCCATCCCCCCAGGCCGGTGGGCCCGGTTCTACGTCCCCACAGGCCCTGCAGGACACTCCGACCACCCCCTGGGCAGGACTCCCCGTCCCCCCGGGGCGGTGTGCCCGAATCTACCTCCCCACAGGCCCAGCAGGACACTCCGACCACCCCCTGGGCAGGACTCCCTGTCCCCCCAGGCCGGTGGGCCCGGTTGTCCATCCCCGCAGGCCCTGCAGGGCGCTCCCACCACCCCCTGGGCTGGACTCCCCATCCCCCCGGGGCGGTGTGCCCGAATCTACCTCCCCACAGGCCCAGCAGGACACTCCGACCACCCCCTGGGCAGGACTCCCCGTCCCCCCAGGCCGGTGGGCCCGGTTGTCCATCCCCGCAGGCCCTGCAGGAATCTCCGACCACCCCCTGGGCTGGACTCCCCATCCCCCCAGGCCGGTGGGCCCGGTTCTACGTCCCCACAGGCCCAGCAGGACACTCCGACCAACCCCTGGGCAGGACTCCCCATCCCCCCAGGCCGGTGTGCCCGAATCTACCTCCCCACAGGCCCCGCAGGACACTCCGACCACCCCCTGGGCGGGACTCCCCATCCCCCCAGGCCGGTGGGCCCAGTTGTCCATCCCCGCCGGCCCTGCAGGGCGCTCCGACCACCCCCTGGACTGGACTCCCCATCCCCCCAGGCCGGTGTGCCCGGTTCTACGTCCCCACAGGCCCTGCAGGACACTCCGACCACCCCCTGGGCAGGACTCCCCGTCCCCCCGGGGCGGTGTGCCCGAATCTACCTCCCCACAGGCCCAGCAGGACACTCCGACCACCCCCTGGGCAGGACTCCCTGTCCCCCCAGGCCGGTGGGCCCGGTTGTCCATCCCCGCAGGCCCTGCAAGGCGCTCCCACCACCCCCTGGGCTGGACTCCCCATCCCCCCGGGGCGGTGTGCCCGAATCTACCTCCCCACAGGCCCAGCAGGACACTCCGACCACCCCCTGGGCAGGACTCCCCGTCCCCCCAGGCCGGTGGGCCCGGTTGTCCATCCCCGCAGGCCCTGCAGGAAACTCCGACCACCCCCTGGGCTGGACTCCCCATCCCCCCAGGCCGGTGGGCCCGGTTCTACGTCCCCACAGGCCCAGCAGGACACTCCGACCAACCCGTGGGCAGGACTCCCCATCCCCCCGGGGCGGTGTGCCCGAATCTACCTCCCCACAGGCCCTGCAGGACACTCCGACCACCCCCTGGGCGGGACTCCCCATCCCCCCAGGCCGGTGGGCCCAGTTGTCCATCCCCGCAGGCCCTGCAGGGCGCTCCGACCACCCCCTGGACTGGACTCCCCATCCCCCCAGGCCGGTGTGCCCGGTTCTACGTCCCCACAGGCCCTGCAGGACACTCCGACCACCCCCTGGGCAGGACTCCCCGTCCCCCCGGGGCGGTGTGCCCGAATCTACCTCCCCACAGGCCCAGCAGGACACTCCGACCAACCCCTGGGCAGGACTCCCCATCCCCCCAGGCCGGTGTGCCCGAATCTACCTCCCCACAGGCCCTGCAGGACACTCCGACCACCCCCTGGGCTGGACTCCCCATTCCCCCAGGCCGGTGTGCCTGGTTCTACGTCCCCACAGGCCCTGCAGGATGCTCCGACCACCCCCTGGGCAGAACTCCCCGTCCCCCCAGGCCGGTGTGCCCGAATCTACCTCCTCACAGGCCCAGCGATGCACTCCGACCACCCCCTGGGCAGGACTCCCCGTCCCCCAGGCTGGTGTGCCCAAATCTACATCCCCACAGGCCCTGTAGGACGCTCCGACCACCCCCTGGGGCAGGACTCCCCATCCCCCCAGGCCGGTGTGCCCGATTCTACCTCCCCGCAGGCCCTACGGGACACTCCGACCACCCCCTGGGCAGGGCTCCCCGTCCCCCAGGCTGGTGTACCCGGTTCTTCATCCCCACAGGCCCTGCAGGACACTCCGACCACTGACCGCTGCCCACTGCCCCCAGGCAGTGGGGCAGTGTATTGCAGGCGTCCTACTGCCCACTGCCCCCAGGCAGTGAGGCAGAGCATCGCAGGAGTTGCACTGCCTGCTCCTCCCAGGCAGTGAGGGGGTGTATTGCGGGAATTCCACTGCCCACTGCCCCCAGGCAGTGAGGCAGCGCATTGCAGGAGTTCCACTGTCCACTTCCCCCAGGCAGTGGGGCAGAGCATTGCAGGAGTTGCACTGCCCACTGCCCCCAGGCAGTGAGGCAGTGCATTGCGGGAGTTGTACTGCCTACTGCCCGAGGGCAGTGAGGCAGTGCATTGCGGGAGTTGCACTGCCCACTGCCCCCAGGCAGTGAGGCAGTGCATTGCAGGAGCTGCACTGCCCACTGCCCCCAGGCAGTGCGGCAGTGGATTGCAGGAGTGGCACTGCCCACTGCCCCCAGGCAGTGAGGCAGAGCATTGCAGGAGTTGCACTGCCCACTGCCCCCAGGCAGTGAGGCAGAGCATTGCAGGAGTGGCACTGCCCACTGCCCCAGGGCGGTGAGGCAGTGCATTGCAGGAGTTGCACTGCCCACTGTTCCCAGGCAGTGGGGAAGTGCATTGCAGGAGTTGCACTGCCCACTCCTCCCGGGCAGTGGGGCGGTGTATTGCGGGAGTTCCACTGCCCACTGCCCCCAGGCAGTGAGGCAGCGCATTGCAGGAGTTCCACTGTCCACTTCCCCCAGGGAGTGGGGCAGAGCATTGCAGGAGTTCCACTGCCCACTGCCCCCAGGCAGTGAGGCAGTGCATTGCAGGAGTTGCACTGCCTGCTGCCCGAGGGCAGTGAGGCAGTGCATTGCAGGAGTTGCACTGCCCACTGCCCCCAGCCAGTGAGGCAGTGCATTGCAGGAGCTGCACTGCCCACTGCCCCCAGGCAGTGCGGCAGTGGATTGCAGGAGTGGCACTGCCCGCTGCCCCCAGGGCAGTCAGGCAGTGCATTGCAGGAGCTGCACTGCCCACTGCCCCCAGGCAGTGAGGCAGTGGATTGCAGGAGTGGCACTGCCCACTGCCCCCAGGCAGTGAGGCAGTGCATTGCAGGAGTTGCACTGCCCACTGCTCCCAGGCGGTGAGGCAGTGCATTGCAGGGGTTCAACTGCCCACTGCCCCCAGGCAGTGAGGCAGTGCATTGCAGGTGTTGCACTGCCTGCTGCCCCCAGGCAGCGGGGCAGTGCACTGCAGGAGTTGCACTGCCTACTGCCCGAGGGCAGTGAGGCAGTGCATTGCAGAAGTTGCAATGCCCACTGCCCCCAGGCAGTGCGGCAGTGTATGGCAGGAGTTGCGCTGCCCACTGCCCCCAGGCAGTGGGGCAGAGCATTGCAGGAGTTCCACTGCCCAATGCCCCAGGGCAGTGAGATAGGGCATTGCAGGAGTTGCGCTGCCCCCTGCCCCCAGGCACTGGGGCAGAGCATTGCAGGAATTCCACTGCCCACTGCCCCCAGGCAGTGAGGCAGTGCATTGCAGGAGTTGCACTGCCTACTGCCCGAGGGCAGTGAGGCAGTGCATTGCAGGAGTTGGCTACTCATTCCCTCGTCAGGCCGGGCCCACTCCGCCCGCCACCCGTCCAGGACTCCTCCCTGGGCCAGAGGTGCAGCCTGTGAGGGGCAGATGCACCACTGCCACACACAGTGCACTTGCTCGATATCTGGTGGCCTGGCACCAGGATAAAAACCCCCAGGATGGTAGCTGTGGGACGGATTGCCCACAAGCACAGCCAGGCAACGGCCACGTGTTTACTCACTCACTCACTCACTCACTCACTCACTCACTCACTGGCTCACTCACCCGCGTCAGCCCAGGGCCCACCCCTGCCACCCTCCGAGGGCCCCCCAGCCGCCCAGGCTCACCCACGCTCCCCCTTCACGCGCCGGCTCACTGGCAGGGTACCACCGTGGTGCCGTCGACGAATACGTGCGCCGCCGTGGCACGATCTTCGGGGCAGAGCGCCATCGTGGCACTGCCCAGCCGTGACGCCAGTCCAGTGACGAAGCGCCGTCGTGGTGCCGCCAGCGTGCACGTGCGCCATCGTGGCGCGGCTGACGCACAGGTATGCCATTGCTGTGCCTCCTCTAGGGCCATGCGACACCGGCACAGTCGCAGGGCGCCACCGTGGTGCCGCCAACGCCCGGGTACGCCGTAGCGGCGCGACCTCCGGGGCAGAGCGCCGTCGCGGCGCCGACTGAACGCCCGTGCGTTGTCGTGGCGCCGGCTCAGTGACAGAGCACAATCGTTGTGCCGCCAACACGCACGTGCGCCGTCGTGGCGCGGTTTCCGGTGCAGAGCGCCACCGTGGCGCCGCCCGGACCCGTGGAGCTCACCCACTCACTCACTCGCTCGCTCGCCCACCCGCGTCAGCCCAGGGCCCACCCCTGCCACCCCCCGAGGGCACCCCCCGAGGGAGAACGGTGCTGTGCCGTGAGGGACAGGGCCCCCCAGCCGCCCAGGCTCACCCACGCTCCCCCTTCACGCGCCGGCTCACTGGCAGGGTACCACCGTGGTGCCGCCGACGAGTACGTGCGCCGCTGTGGCACGATCTTCGGGGCAGGGCGCCATTGTGGCGCTGCCCAGACAGCCCTACGCTGCCGTGGCGCCAGTCCAGTGGCGAAGCGCCATCGTGGTGCCGCCAGCGTGCACGTGCGCCATCGTGGCGCAGCTGACGTACAGGTATGCCAGTGCTGCGCCTCCTCTAGGGCCGTGCGAAACCGTGGCGCAATCCTCAGGGCAGAGCGCCACCGCGGCGCTGCCCAGACAGCCTTGCGCCGACGTGGCGCCAGTTCAGTGACATGGCGCCGCCGTGGTGCAGTCAACGTCCGCATGCGCCGTCGTGGCGCAACCTTCAGGGCAAAGCGCCACCGTGGCGCAGCCCAAACAGTCTTCGTGCGCCAGCCTGGCCATGGTGTATCCTCCAGGCCGATACACGAGGCACCATGGCGAGGTCTGCACCTGGCGCTCCGCCAACCCCCGTGACACCCCGTGCAGAGGTGACGTGTCATCGGCGGTACTCACCGCCTCACGTGCCATTGGCGAACGTCGCCGTCTCGCTCGGGCACCATCGTGGTGCCATTCTCTCGGTCACGTGCCGTCTCGGTACATGTATCGTGGTGCTTGTCGTTTGGGCTCGGCCTTTGCGGCCGGGCGTCGTCGGTGACCTCCACGGCGGTGCACCACCGTGGTGCTATGGCCGTGACGCGCGTCCCGCACTCACAGAACCCGAGGGTACCCAGGCCACCGGCGGTGCGCGTGATCGTGTGGCGTGACCGTACTCGCGACGCCGGCGGTACTCAGCCCACCGGCAGTGCGCATAGTCGTGCTGGGCCGCGTTCTATTTAGCCCGGCGACGTTTTCAAGTCGGGGGTGAGGCCCCGGGAGACCCACACCTTCTCAGCTCACGTTGATCTTGGAACGCTGACTCGGGTGGATCCAGGACAGTTCGGGGCAGTCGGTGGCCGGGACCGGAGAGCTGATCGGACCGTAGCGTGGTCGTACACCGGCGCTTAGACCCAGACGGCCTGCTGGGAGGGGCGTTCTCAGGTGGGCGACGAGATTCGTCTTACTCTAGCGGAGGTAAGACGGAGGACTCCCTCGGCAGAGCCTGCGTGGGGCCCCCGAGGGACGACGCCAAGGCTCACCGTACGTGGGACCGCGGCAGGCGCTCCTCCTCCTCCTCCTCCTCCTCATTTGTCCCCCCAGTGCCCTTCCGCGACCAGTGCCAGCTCTCCCCGACGGCGCTGAGTGACTGGTTGCAGGACCGGGCCTCGACCAGAAGGTGGGGCCACGGGCGGCCCCAGTGCGTCACCAGCTGTGGGAACCGACTGTGCTGGAGCAGTGGGCGGCAGCCCTGCGGACCCCCTCCATGCAGCTGGCCCACCTGGAGTGTACGGGGCACCACTCGCTGGGCACGGAGTTCCTCCGCCACGTCGTGGAGGAGTCCATACGGATCTGGTACGCCCACGCCAAGGCGCGTGCCACACTGCTGAAGGCCCGCCTGGGCCCGGGCAGCACGATGGCGTGGGCGTTGCAGGAGCTGCGCCTGCACCAGCAAGCAGAAAGGGAAGGGGTGCAGCGGGAGCTCCTGGAATAAGCGCGGTCGCCAGAGGCGAACTCACCAGGTCTCCCCGACTCCCCCTCCCCCTGCCGAGGCCTACACACTTACGCACGGCGCGCACACAACACACACAGCCCAGCCCGTTTACCTGTACCCGTGGGTAGACATCCCGGCCTTTTGCCTTTTGGTAACAGCGCCTTCGGCACACCACACCACACCACACCACACCACACCACACCACACCACACCACACCACACCACACCACACCACACCACACCACACCACACCACACCACACCACACCACACCCTGAGTACTCCCCAGCTCTACTCACGGGCTGGGTGCCGGGTGCGAAGCCCCCGACGACAGGGCCCGGGCACTGCCAATAGGCGGTGTACTAACAGTGTCGGGTGCGCGCACGTCCCAGTGCCAAGCACCATCCCCAGGGACCCCGCGGCCCCTAGTACCGGCCGCCTTGGCCCTGGGAACGGTCAGCGACCCTCCATAGAGGACGGCTGACCAAGCCTCCCCCTCCTCTCTTCCCCTACGCGCCCGCCCATGCGCCAGCCCACGCAGGAGCCCGGACATGCGCCCCCCCCGCGCCTATGCCCCACCCACAGGGCCCTCTGCCCCAACTCCATCCCACACACCCCCATGCAGCTCTCGGTGCCCCCCGTGCACTACCTCCCGCAGCCCTCCAAGCCCGACATGCGTCCCTGCCCAGTGCGCCCCCCTTCTCTATCCCCCACCTCTGCAGGAGGGAAACCTCCAGGGGCCGGGAGTGAAGTATGCCTCCCTGGGTCCGATCGGGTCGCGGCAAGGAGGTCCCCCGTAGTGGGGCTTCGCCGGCGGCCAAGTCTGCTTAGAGGGGTACAGGGGTCATCAAGTACACCATCGCACACGCCATCAAGTACACCATCAAGCGTCCATCAAGGGCGCCACCGTGCACACGATCAAGCACACCATCAAGCACACCATCAAGCACGCCATCGACCACGCCACTGGGCAAGCTAACGAGGAGACCATCAAGTACACCATCAAGCACGCCATCGAGCACGTCATCGAGCAAGCTATCAAGCACGCCATCAAGTACACCATCAAGCGCACCATCAAAGACGCCATCATGCACACTATCGATCACACCATCAAGCACACCATCCAGCATACCATCGACCACGCCATTGGGCACGCTAACAAGCACGCCATCAAGTACACCATCGAGCACGCCATCAAGCACGCCATCGACCGCGCCATCACGTACACCATCAAACACGCCATCAAGTACACCATCGCGCACGCCATCAAGTGCACCATCAAGCGCACCATCAAGAACGCCATCATGCACGCCCTCGAGCACACCATCAAGCACACCATCAAGCACACCGTCGACAACACCATTGGGCACGCTATCAAGCACGCCATCGAGTACACCATCGGGCACGCCATCGAGCACGTCATCGAGCATGCTATCAAGCACGCCATCAAGTACACCATCGAGCACGCCATCGAGCACGTCATCAAGCACACCATCAAGCACACCGTCGACAACACCATTGGGCACGCTTTCAGGCACGCCATCAAGAACACCATCAGGCACGCCATCAAACACGCCATCGAGCACGCCACCACGTGCACCATCCAACACGCCATCGAGTACACCATCGCGCACGCCATCAAGTACACCATCAAGCGCACCATCAAGGACGCCGTCATGCACACAATCAAGCACACCATCAAGCACACCATCAAGCACACCATCGACCACGCTATCAAGCAGGCCATGAAGTACACCATCGGGCGTGCCGTCGAGCACGTCATCGAGCACGGGCACGCTGTCAAGCACGCCATCAAGTACACCATCACACGCGCCATCAAGCACGCCATCGACCACGCCATCACATACACCATCAATCACGCCATCAAGAACGCCATCAAGCACGCCCTCGAGCACACCATCAAGCACACCATCAAGCACACCATCGACCACGCCATTGGGCACGCTAACAAGCACGCCATCAAGTACACCATCGAGCACGCCATCGAGCACGCTATCAAGCACACCATCAAGTACACCATCGAGCACGCCATCAAGTACACCATCAAGCGCACCATCAAGAACGCCATCATGTACGCCCTCCAGCACGCCATCAAGCACACCATCCAGCACACCATCGACCACGTCATTGGGCAGGCTAACAAGCACGCCATCAGGTACACCATCGAGCACGCCATCAAGCACGCCACCAATCACGCCATCACGTACACCATCAATCGCGCCATCAAGTACACCATCGCGCACACCATCAGGTACACCATCAAGCGCACCATCAAGGACGCCATCATGCACGCCCTCGAGCACACCATCAAGCGCACCATCAAGCACACCATCGGCCACGCCATTGGGCACGCTATCAAGCACGCCATCAAGTGCACCGTCGAGCGCGCCATCGAGCACATCATCGAGCACGCCATCAAGCACGCCACCACGTACACCGTCAAGCACGCCATCGAGCACGCCACCACGTGCACCATCAAACACGCCATCGAGTACACCATCGCGCACTCCATCAAGTACACCATCAAGCGCACCATCAAGGACGCCGTCATGCACACAATCAAGCACACCATCAAGCACACCATCAAGCACGCCATCGACCACGCTATCAAGCAGGCCATGAAGTACACCATCGGGCGTGCCGACGAGCACGTCATCGAGCGCGGGCACGCTGTCAAGCACGCCATCAAGTACACCATCACACGCGCCATCAAGCACGCCATCGACCACGCCATCACGTACACCATCAATCACGCCATCAAGAACGCCATCAAGCACGCCCTCGAGCACGCCACCAAGCACACCATCAAGCACACCACCGACCACGCCATTGGGCACGCTATCAAGCAGGCCATCACGTACACCATCGAGCACGCCATCGAGCACGTCATCGAGCACGCTATCAAGCACGCCATCAAGTACACCATCGAGCGCGCCATCAAGTACACCATCAAGCGCACAATCAAGAACGCCATCATGTACGCCCTCAAGCACACCATCCAGCACACCATCGACCACGCCATTGGGCAGGCTAACAAGCACGCCATCAAGTACACCATCGAGCACGCCATCAAGCACGTCATCGAGCACGCTATTAAGCACGCCATCACGTACACCATCACGTACACCATCAATCGCGCCATCAAGTACACCATCGAGCACGCCATCAGGTACACCATCAAGCGCACCATCAAGGACGCCATCGTGCACGCCCTCGAGCACACCATCAAGCACACCATCAAGCACACCATCGGCCGCGCCAAAGGGCACGCTATCAAGCACACCATCAAGTACACAATCAAGCACGCCATCAAGCACACCATCGACCACGCCATCACGTACGCCATCAAACACGCCGTCCAGAATGCCATCATGCACGCCCTCGAGCACACCATCAAGCTAACCATCAAGCACACCATCGACCATGCCATTGGGCACGCTAACAAGCACGCCAACAAGTACACCATCGAGCACGCCATCGAGCACGTCATCGAGCACGCTATCGAGCCCGCCATCAAGTACACCATCAAACACGCCATCAAGTACACCATCACGCACGCCATCAAGTACACCATCAAGCGCACCATCAAGAACGCCATCATGCACGCCCTCGAGCGCACCATCAAGCGCACCATCAAGCACACCGTCGACCACGCCATTGGGCAGGCTAATAAGCACGCCATCAAGTACACCATCGAGCGCACCATCGAGCACGTCATCGAGCACGCTATCAAGCACGCCATCAAGTACACCATCGAGCACGCCATCGAGCACGCCATCATTCACGCCATCACGTACGCCATCAAACACGCCATCAAGTCCACCATCGCGCACGCCATCAAGTACACCATCAAGCGCACCATCAAGGACGCCATCATGTACGCCCTCGAGCACACCATCAAGCACACCATCAAGCACACCATCGACCACGCCAAAGGGCACACTAACAAGCACGCCATCAAGTACACCATCGAGCACGCCATCAAGCACGTCATCAAGCACGCTATCAAGCACGCCACCACGTACACCGTCAAGCACGCCATCGAGCACGCCATCGACCACGCCATCACGTACACCATCAAACACGCCATCAAGTTCACCATCACGCACGCCATCAAGTACACCATCAAGCACACCATAGAGAATGCCATCATGCATGCCCTCGAGCACACCATCAAGCACACCAGCAAGCACACCATCGACCATTCCATGGGGCACGCTACCAAGCACGCCATCAAGTACACCATCGAACACGCCATCGAGCGCGTCATCGAGCACGCTATCACGCACGCCATCAAGTACACCATCGAACACGCCATCGAGCGCGTCATCGAGCACACTACCAAGCACGCCATCAAGTACACCATCGAGCACGCCATCGAGCACGCCATCAATCGCGCCATCACGTACACCGTCAAGCACGCCATCAAGTACACCATCGCGCACTCCATCAAGTACACCATCAAGCACACCATCAAGGACGCCATCATGCACGCCCTCGAGCACACCATCAAGCAAACCATCAAGCACACCGTCGACCCTGCCATGTGAGGGATGCCCTGCCTTGGTGCAGGATGCCCTGCCACGTGCGGGATGCCCTGCCTGGTGTGGGATGCCTTGCCTAGTGCAGGATGCCCACCCTTCCTCCCTCCGCCCATCCAGCCCTACAACAGGCCCATGACCCTATCCAGCCCCCCCTCCCTCCGCCCATCCGGCCTGGAAACCAGCCCACAACCCTAACTAGCCCTCTCTCCCTCCCCCTATCCTGCCCTCAAACCGGCACACAGCGCAAACCAGCGCTCCCCCCCCCCTCAGCCCTTCCAGCCCAAAAACAAGCCCATAACCCAACCTGAGCTCTCTCAGCACTAGCACAGCACAACACACAGCACATCGCAGCACACACCACAACACAGCAAAGCACAACACAGCACAGCACAACACAGCGCGGCGCAGGATGCCCACCCTCCCACCCTCTCCCCCTCCAGCCCTGAACGCAGGAGCCCGGGCGCGAAACCGAGGAGACTCCAGTGCGGGGTCTTCGTGGCAGGCGTCCAGGTGTGTGGGTAAAGAGGGCCCCGGAGGGAAGACATGACGGATGTGAGGGGCCCCCGCCCTAGCAGAGATGGCCCCCCATTGGCCTTACAGGAGACTCCGAACACCCCCTGGGCTGGGCTCCCCGTCCCCCCCAGGCCGGTGCGCCCGGTTCTCTAAAGCAGATGGCCCCCCATAGGCCTTACAGGAGACTCCGAACACCCCCTGGGCTGGGCTCCCCGTCCCCCCCAGGCAGGTGCGCCCGGTTCTCTAAAGAAGATGGCCCCCCATTGGCCTGGCAGGAGACTCCGAACACCCCCTGGGCTGGGCTCCCCGTCCCCCCCAGGCCGGTGCGCCCGGTTCTCTGAAGCAGATGGCCCCCCATTGGCCTTACAGGAGACTCCGACCACCCCCTGGGCTGGGCTCCCTGTCCCCCCCAGGCCGGTGCGCCCGGTTCTCTGAAGCAGATGGCCCCCCATTGGCCTTACAGGAGACTCCGAACACCCCCTGGGCTGGGCTCCCCGTCCCCCCCAGGCCGGACGCCATCATGCACGCCCTCGAGCACACCATCAAGCGGACCATCAAGCACACCGTCAACCCTGCCATGTGCGGGATGCCCTGCCTGGTGCGGGATGCCCTGCCACGTGCGGGATGCCCTACCTGGTGTGGGATGCCTTGCCTAGTGCAGGATGCCCACCTTTCCTCCCTCCGCCCATCCAGCCCTACAACACGCCCATAACCCTATCCAGCCCCCCCTCCCTCCGCCCATCCGGCCTAGAAACCAGCCCACAACCCTGACTTGCCCTCTCTCCCTCCCCCTATCCTGCCCTCAAACCGGCACACAGCGCAAACCAGCGCTCCCCCCCCCCCTCAGCCCTTCCAGCCCAAAAACAAGCCCATAACCCAACCTGAGCTCTCTCGGCACTAGCACAGCACAACACACAACACATCGCAGCACACCCCACAACACAGCGAAGCACGACACAGCACAGCACAGCACAGCACGGCGCAGGATGCCCACCCTCCCACCCTCTCCCCCTCCAGCCCTGAAACAAGCCCGTGACCCTATCCAACCTTCCCTCCCTCCGGCCCTCTGATAGTCCGACCACCCCCTGGGCAGGACTCCCTGTACCCCCCGGGCCGGTGTGCCCGGCTCTACGATGATGCCGCCTCCCCATGGGCCCTGAAGAATACTCCGACCACCCCCTGGGCTGGACTCCCCGTCCCCCCAGGCTGGTGTGCAAAGCATTGCAGGAGGTCCACTGCCCACTGCCCCCAGGGCAGTGAGGCAGTGCATTGCAGGGGTACGACTACCCACTGCCCCCAGGCAGTGCGGCACTGTATTGCAGGAGTTGCACTGCCCACTGCCCCCAGGGCAGTGCGGCAGTGTATGGCAGGAGTTCCACTGCCCACTGCCCCAGGGCAGTGAGGCAGTGCGTTGCAGGAGTTCCACTGCCCACTGCCCCCAGGCAGTGAGGCAGTGTATAGCAGGAGTTCCACTGCCCACTGCCCCCAGGGCAGAGGGGCAGTGCATTGCAGGAGTTCCACTGCCCACTGCCCCCAGGCAGTGGGGCAGTGCATTGAAGGAGGTCCACTGCCCACTGCCCCCCGGCAGTGAGGCAGTGTGTTGCAGGAGGTCCACTGCCCACTGCGCCCAGGCAGTGGTGCAGTGCATTGAAGGAGGTCCACTGCCCACTGCGCCCAGGCAGAGAGCAACAGTGCAGCAGGGCACACACAGTGCAGTGTGGTGCAGAGCACCAAGCAGTGCGGCACCACACAGAAGGCACTGGTGGTGCAGCGCGGCACGCAGGGTGCAGTGGGCAAATGAGACCCTGTGTGACAGCGCGCAGGCGTCGGCAAGGCAGTGTCGGCCAAGTGCGAGAGTGCACTGGTCCGGCTATGCCACAACACACTTGCACACAGCGCGCACACAACACACACAGCCCAGCCCGTTTACCTGTACCCGTGGGTAGACATCCCGGCCTTTGCCCTTTGGTAACAGCGCCTTCGGCACACCACACCACACCACACCACACCACACCACACCACAGCACAACACAGAGCAGCACAGCACAGCACAGCACAGCACAGCACAGCACAGCACAGCATAACACAACACAACAAAACACACACCCCAAAACGCCCCTGGTGTTTGCATGCTGCTGAACCAGCCGTCTTTGGGGCAGTTCAAGCGTGTTGGGCTCATTTACATCACTGATCCGTTTTTTGCACAGCAGCCACCGCGGCCTTTCTTGGAAACAGTATTCACCTCTGCCCAAACTGTGCAGCATATCATGTCCGTCATGAACCCTGAAAGCATAGGTGTGTCACTATCTATGCTGTGCTGTGCCCTGCTGTTTGACCACCAACATCCTGCCCCTTGCCCCCTGGCTGTGGCTCTGCCAGCATGCCCAGATACACCTGCACACGTGTGCAGTTCTGTGTTTGTGCACAGCGCTGCACAACGCAACACACCATGGCTGCAATGAATGGGGATGTCGCCTACAGAATTTGGGGGGCGCATCGTTGCACACCACCCATTTGGAGCCCCCCTCACACTTCCATGGGTGGGACCCAGCATAATCCCTACACAATGACATGTCCCAGGGTGGTGCCTGTTCGGAGCCCTACCCAATCAGACCTCACAGGGGTAGCTTGTCTCCAGCCTAGCCATACCCAATCCTCCATGTGGTGGCGCCCATTCACATTGAATCCATGGCTGGTCAAGCCTCTGCATTGTTTCGATCCAGTGGGCCCTTTTTGTGACCCTTTTTGGCCCAAAAAGGTGACGAAAATGTCTCAAATGCCGACCTTTTCCAGGATTGACTAACAATCAACGACCTCAAACTGTGTGCTGCCTGTAGTGTGTGTGTGTGTGTGTATGGTGTATAATGATGCGGAATAAGAATGTTTGCAAGCCTGTTGCACAGGAAAACAACACCTCAATGCTAGTCTGGCATTTGGGCTTGCCACACCATGCCACATCGGGCTCATTCGTGTCCTTGTGAGGTCCCTGATTGTGCAGCAAAGGCCCACTGTGCAAGCGAAAATCGGTTAGACTTGGGGGGAAATGATTTCTTATTGGGCCATTGCAAGGAGGTGAAGGTTGACTGCATGTTTACATGTTTGTATCACCCAATCTTGTTGCCATGGCTTGATGGTGTCGCCCCTAATGCCTGTAGTTTGTGGAAATCGGGTTCTCGAAATGCTCTGCGACTGTCTGACTCACCAACATTCAGATTTTTGAACGATGAGATCCCAGGTCTCTCCCCAAAAAGCCCAAAGCAAACAATAGGCATTTTATGTTTTCGCTGCTTTTTTTTGGTACTCATCTTCACATGGCACAGTGGCATCCGCCAATTTTAGACAGAAACTGAACCACCATTGTGGATTTCTGATTTTCCCTGTCTTGCGCGTGTTTGCTGTTCCAAGCTCAACCAAGGGAAATGTGATTGGCGAGGGTTACACATTGGCTGCTGCAGCGAGGGATGTGTTATTGTGCGGGGCTCCTGTTGGGTTCACCAAGGTGTGGGTGACAGCACGGCACAACACAATGTGACACCACACCACACCACACCACACCACGCCACATCACATCACATCACATCACGAAACAGCTCAGCTCAGCACAGCACAGCACAGCACAGCACAGCACAGCACAGCACAGCACAGCACAGTGCAGCACAAGATGATGTGGTGAGTTATGTTTCCTTGTGCTGTGGTGCGTCTAGGGTGTCGTGTTGCCATGTATGTTGTCTTGTGTGTTGTGTGTTGTGTTGTATGTTGTGTTGTATGTTGTGTTGAATGTTGTGTTGTGTTGTGTTGTGTTGCATCGCATTGCGCTGCATTGTGCTGCGCTGCATCGCGTTGCATTGCATTGCGCTGCCTTGTGTTGTGTGGTGGAGTGTGTAGTGGTGTGCTGTTCCCCAAAGGCAATGGCTGGGGTGGTCTTGCATGCGGGAAAATGCAAGCCGGGAGGGCTGTGTGTCGAAGTGCGCGTTGTGTGTAGTGTGTTGCGCACCTGGTACGGCTGGGGATACACCCCCTGCCGTCCAGGGGATAACCGGGGGAGGGCAATATTCCACAATCAATCAGGTTTCCTAGCAGGGTGCGCCACCAGCACCGCAAGAAAAGTGCACAGCACAGCACAGCACAGCATAGCACAGCATAGCACAGCACAGCACAGCACATTGCAATACAGCACGCCTTAACAAAGCACCTCACAACACAGCACAGAGTAGTGCAGAAAATTGAATTTGCAAATCTCAGCATTCGTTTTGGCAAAGATGTTTGACTGACTGGTGCACCATCCAAGCTCAACGCAGGGAAATGTGATTGGGTGTGTTCCACTGGCTCCAGTGAGGGATGTGGTATCCGGGCCCCACCCAGGTGGTGGGAGACAGGTGGCAGCACAGCGCACCACACCACACCACACCACACCACACCACACCACACCACACCACACCACACCACACCACACCACACCACACCACACCACACCACACCACACCACACCACACCACACCACACCCAGGCAGTGCATTGCAGGAGTCAGACTGCCCACTGCCCCCGGGTAGTGAGGCAGTGCATTACAGGAGTTCCACTGCCCACTGCCCCAGGGCAGTGAGGCAGTGCATCGCAGGAGTTCCACTGCCCACTCCTCCCAGGCAGTGAGGCGGTGTATTGCGGGAGTTCCACTGCCCACTGCCCCCAGGCAGTGAGGCAGTGCATTGCAGGAGTTGCGCTGCCCACTGCCCCCAGGCAGTGGGGCAGAGCATTGCAGGAGTTCCACTGCCCACTGCCCCCAGGCAGTGAGGCAGTGCATTGCAGGAGTTGCACTGCCTGCTGCCCGAGGGCAGTGAGGCAGTGCATTGCAGGAGTTGCACTGCCCACTGCCCCCAGCCAGTGAGGCAGTGCATTGCAGGAGTTGCACTGCCCACTGTTCCCAGGCAGTGAGGCAGTGCATTGCAGGAGTTGCACTGTCCACTGCCCCCAGGCAGTGAGGCAGTGCATTGCAGGAGTTGCACTGTCCACTGCCCCCAGGCAGTGAGGCAGTGCATTGCAGGAGTTGCACTGCCCACTCCTCCCGGGCAGTGAGGCGGTGTATTGCGGGAGTACCACTGCCCACTGCCCCCAGGCAGTGAGGCAGCGCATTGCAGGAGGTGCGCTGCCCACTGCCCCCAGGCCGTGGGGCAGAGCATTGCAGGAGTTCCACTGCCCACTGCCCCGAGGCAGTGAGGCAGTGCATTGCAGGAGTTGCACTGCCTACTGCCCGAGGGCAGTGAGGCAGTGCATTGCAGGAGTTGCACTGCCCACTGCCCCCAGGCAGTGAGGCAGTCAGTGCATTGCAGGAGCTGCACTGCCCACTGCCCCCAGGCAGTGCGGCAGTGGATTGCAGGAGTGGCACTGCCCACTGCCCCCAGGCAGTGAGGCAGTGCATTGCAGGAGTTGCACTGCCCACTGCTCCCAGGCGGTGAGGCAGTGCATTGCAGGGGTTCAACTGCCCACTGCCCCCAGGCAGTGAGGCAGTGCATTGCAGGTGTTGCACTGCCCGCTGCCCCCAGGCAGCGGGGCGGTGCACTGCAGGAGTTGCACTGCCTACTGCCCGAGGGCAGTGCGGCAGTGCATTGCAGAAGTTGCAATGCCCACTGCCCCCAGGCAGTGCGGCAGTGTATGGCAGGAGTTGCGCTGCCCACTGCCCCCAGGCAATGGGGCAGAGCATTGCAGGAGTTCCACTGCCCAATGCCCCAGGGCAGTGAGATAGGGCATTGCAGGAGTTGCGCTGCCCCCTGCCCCCAGGCACTGGGGCAGAGCATTGCAGGAATTCCACTGCCCACTGCCCCCAGGCAGTGAGGCAGTGCATTGCAGGAGTTGCACTGCCTACTGCCCGAGGGCAGTGCGGCAGTGTATGGCAGGAGTTGCGCTGCCCACTGCCCCCAGGCACTGGGGCAGAGCATTGCAGGAATTCCACTGCCCACTGCCCCCAGGCAGTGAGGCAGTGCATTGCAGGAGTTGCACTGCCTACTGCCCGAGGGCAGTGAGGCAGTGCATTGCAGGAGTTGCACTGCCCACTGCTCCCAGGCAGTGAGGCAGTGCATTGCAGGAGTTGCACTGCCCACTGCCCCCAGGCAGTGAGGCAGTGCGTCGCAGGAGTTGCACTGACCACTGCTCCCGGGCAGTGAGGCGGTGTACTGCGGGAGTTACAGTTTCCACTGCCCCCAGCCAGTGAGGCAGTGCATTGCAGGAGTTCCACTGCCCACTGCCCCCAGGCAGTGAGGCAGTGCGTCGCAGGAGTTGCACTGCTCACTGCTCCCGGGCAGTGAGGCGGTGTACTGCGGGAGTTACAGTGTCCATTGCGGTTACAGTGCATTGCAGGAGTTGCACTGCCTACTGCCCGAGGGCAGTGAGGCAGTGCATTGCAGAAGTTGCACTGCCCACTGCCCCCAGGCAGTGCGGCAGTGTATGGCAGGAGTTGCGCTGCCCACTGCCCCCAGGCAGTGGGGCAGGGCATTGCAGGAGTTCCACTGCCCACTGCCCCCAGGCAGTGAGATAGGGCATTGCAGGAGTTGCGCTGCCCCCTGCCCCCAGGCAGTGAGGCAGTGCATTGCAGGAATTCCACTGCCCACTGCCCCCAGGCAGTGAGGCAGTGCATTGCAGGAGTTGCACTGCCTGCTGCCCGAGGGCAGTGAGGCAGTGCATTGCAGGAGTTGCACTGCCCACTGCCCCCAGGCAGTGAGGCAGTGTATTGCAGGAGTTCCACTGCCCACTGCCCCCAGGCAGTGAGGCAGTGCGTCGCAGGAGTTGCACTGACCACTGCTCCCGGGCAGTGAGGCGGTGTACTGCGGGAGTTACAGTGTCCACTGCCCCCAGGCAGTGAGGCAGTGCATTGCAGGAGTTGCGCTGCCCACTGCCCCAGGGCAGTGGGGCAGAGCATTGCAGGAGTTCCACTGCCCACTGCCCAGGGCAGTGAGGCGGTGCATTGCAGGAGTTGCACTGCCTACTGCCCGAGGGCAGTGAGGCAGTGCATTGCAGGAGTTGCACTGCCCACTGCCCCCAGGCAGTGAGGCAGTCAGTGCATTGCAGGAGCTGCACTGCCCACTGCCCCCAGGCAGTGTGGCAGTGTATTGCAGGAGTTCCATTGCCCACTGCCCCAGGGCAGTGAGGCAGTGCATTGCGGGAGTTGGGCTGCACACTGCCCCCAGCCAGTGAGGCAGAGCATTGCAGGAGCTGCACTGCCCACTGCCCCGAGGGCAGTGAGGCAGTGCGTTGCAGGAGTTGCACTGCCCAGTGCCCCCAGGCAGTGAGGCAGTGCATTGCAGGAGTTGCACTGCCTACTGCCCAAGGGCAGTGAGGCAGTGCATTGCAGGAGTTCCACTGCCCACTGCCCCCAGACAGCTGCCCCCAGCTGTGGGAACCGGCTGAGCTGGAGCAGTGGGCGGCAGCCCTGCGGACCCCCTCCATGCAGCTGGCCCACCTGGAGTGTACGGGGCCCCACTCGCTGGGCACGGAGTTCCTCCGCCACGTCGTGGAGGAGTCCATACGGATCTGGTACGCCTGGGCCCGGGCAGCACGATAGCGTGGGCGTTGCAGGAGCTGCGCCTGCACCAGCAAGCAGAATGGGAAGGGGTGCAGCGGGAGCTCCTGGAATAAGCGCGGTCGCCAGAGGCGAACTCACCAGGTCTCCCCGACTCCCCCTCCCCCTGCCGAGGCCTACACACTCACGCACGGCGCGCACACAAGACACACAGCCCAGCCCGTTTACCTTTACCCGTGGGTAGACATCCCGGCCTTTTGCCTTTTGGTAACAGCGCCTTCGGCACACCACACCACACCACACCACACCACACCACACCACACCACACCACACCACACCACACCACACCACACCACACCACACCACACCACACCACACCACACCACACCACACCACACCACACCACACCACACCACAGAGCACAACACGACACGACACACCACTCAACACAACGACAGAGCTAAGGTTGGCACAGGTTAGCTCAATCTAGGACAGGACAGGACAGCACAGGACAGGACAGGACAGCATAGCGCACTGCAACACAGTGCAGTCCAGCACAGCACAGTAGAACTCACAACACAACACAGCATTTAGCAGCTAAACAAGGCACAGCACATTGCAACACAGTTCATCAAAGCACAGCACAGCACAGCACAACACAATGCAGCACAGCACAGAAACACTGCACACAAAGATCTAAATTTAGAATACCACAGCTTATTCTAGGACAGCCCAGCACAGCCCAGCAGGGTGCAATGCAACACGGTGCAGTGCTGCACAGCACATTACATCACAGTGCACCTTTTGGGAAGAGGGGATTGCCCCTGCTTTTGGGCCCAAACACCTCCTCCGCTGCAGCTTACTGTGCCTGTGCACATATGTATTCATGTCCGTGTCCAGGGGACTTTCAGTTGGCGCGCTCTGAGGACGAACTTGTGTCATGGCTTCCAGGGCTTCATATTTCACAGTGCCGAAAGTTGTGGTTGGCCTTGCAGGCTCTAACGCCCCATCAGGTCAGCCCCTATGGCCCTCTCAAGCCGATCGAGAAATCGCCTCGATTTACGGTTCGATTGTGTTGTGTTGTGTTGTGTTGTGTTGTGTTGTGTTGTGTTGTGTTGTGTTGTGTTGTGTTGTGTTGTGTTGTGTTGTGTTGTGTTGTGTTGTGTTGTGTTGTGTTGTGTTGTGTTGTGTTGTGTTTCGTTGTGTCATGCTGCATTGTGTACTGTAGTTTGTGTGGTGTGTCGTGTTGTATCGTCGTGGTGTGCTGTTCTGTTTTTTTGTGTTGCATCTGCATACCAACAATAACATAGTAGAACCGCCAGAAAAGTCCACCAGCTGTGTGTAGGAGTAATGTTGCTTTGTGCACGCCGTGAGCAGGTCTTCCTTCGTCTTGTGCATGTCTGCGAGTTGTGAGCTTTTGAAGTCCATAGCAGGGAGGCCATCCATTTCGATCCTGCTCACTAGATTGGCTGCGTTCCATTTGTTCGCGCGTACGCAGCCTGTGAGTACGCAGCCTGTGAGAACATGCACAGTGGTGACGTCTCTGTGTTCCCACTTACCCGAGTGATCAGATGGACATGGGCCTACACTTTCTCTGTAGGGTACACCTTTCAGTCCCAGCGCCCTCAGTGCCAATTCTGTGGACTGCTGCTTTCCCGATCAAGAACTCAATAATGTGGAAGCCGCCAGGTTGGGTGTTCAGGGGCTTGGCAGGGTGTCCAGTGCTACCACGCGGTTGCTTACTGGCGGGTTGATACTATACCGGGGGGTCGGGAGGGAGGGTGGCTGGGTCAGAGGCCAAAAAAACGTTTTTGTACCTAAACTCGACCTCGAAGTTCGGGCCCTTTGATAAATTTCATTTTTTTACTGAGGAAAAATTTTCTAATGTGGCTGGGGGTGTGGGGATGGGGGGGGTCAGGGCATTGCTTTAATTTTCATTCCGGCAGGGGGGGGGGGGGGGCTCCCCCCTGGACCCCCTCCCTCCCTCCCTTGGACCCCCTCCCCCCTCCCCCCTCCGATCTAATTCACCTGAGAATCAGGGTTCTGGGAACGTTTTTTCGTTTGGGCCAATTTCGGCGCACCTATAGCAGGGTTCTTTGGTCACTCCACTGTGTCCTTTCTTCCCTCTATTGCAGACACCATGTCCCAGCGTCCCATAAGTGCCTTCTTCAGCACCCCGGTGCAGCCGTGTCCCCGCACAAAAAGCAACGACGTTGTAAACGCGATCCTCTATTTTCGCTTCCAAGATAGATGGACTGGGAAGAAAAAGCAAGAGGCATACAATGTGGCACAGAAAGCATGTTCCACACTTTTTCTGAACGCTCCATGATGTGTCTGCCCCAAGCAGTGACTCGTCATCTAACTCAGATTCTTCTGGTTCCTCTTCCAGTTCAAAAGAGGATGACGTTGGTGTTGGTGAGCCCAGCTCAGGTGAGTCCAAATCTGATTAATCTTCCGCAAACAATATGATAACAATGAGCATTCCAGCATTGTGTTGCCTGGTGGTGTTTAGGTGAGGGCACAATGTATGGACCCAAAAAGATGATTTGAGTACCTTTGTTCAGACATTATGACAAATGTATATGCTGAATGGGTCAATGTGGTGCATTTTTGCAATTCCTGGTTGATATGGTTCATTCTGGCAGCCCCCCCCCCCCCCTGGACCCCCTCCCCCCCTCCCCCCTCCGCTCAAGCAATGCCCTGGGGGGGGGTGCGTGGGAGGGTCAGACAAAATCCCGTGGGGGGGGATTTACTCCCCCCACCCCACCCCAGTATCACTAAGCAATGGCCTGGGTGGAGGCATTGGTAGGGCTGCATGCCGGGCAGCTTCCAGATTCCACACACCGGGTTCTGCAACGCACTGAGCCCCTTTTCCAATGTTACCGTCAACGAAGACATCCTCCAGAGCCTACGACTGTCCTCGGCGGTCTCCCCGTCGTGGTTGTTGTTCCTGGGCTGCTGCCGTTCCCTGGTGCATATGGCAGGCACTTCTTGGCATCGGCGCCGAGTGTGTGGACAACGACGTCCAACGCATAAGCTACGGTTACTAGAGGGCAGCAGTGCCGAGGCAGGCACGAGTGCTGAGGGAGGCTGGTGAGGGACGCGGGGGTAGTGATGGGGGCAGTGGCAGGTTTGTCCTGGTTTCCGGGGCAGGAGTAGAACTACTGCCGAGCCTTCAAAAGGCCTCACAACTCTCTCAGGGCGATGAGCGGAGTCAAGGACGACACCAGCAGCTCGTCAACGGTTGTCCATCAAGAGTTCGGCCGTACGGTATGGCTCTCGCTGTGTGACTGTTGTTGGGCAGTGATCCCGAGCCTTACGGGATTGGGAGGGTGCGAAGCGTATCCTTGCCTCGATGGGAAGGATTGGGGTGGTGGTGGTAGTGTGCACAGGGGCGCGGCGGCGGGACAAGGGGACGGGGCAGGGCTGCGAGGAGGGGCCGTTATCATTGACAGCGCACCGGCCCCGAATCTTTGAAAATGGAGGGTCGGCAGTGCGATGGGGGCGTGCAGGTGCAAGGGCTGGCAGGCGAGTCGTACGAGGCAGCTGCAGGAGGTAAGTGTGGTCGACACCCTTAAGCAACGCGCGACCGCCGCGACCGCCGCGCGCGAAGCGGCTTCCGCCGCGGGCGCGAGCGCCTGCGGCGCCCGCCGCCCCGCCGCCCATGCTTTCCGAGGGTAGCGATGGGGACGGCGGGGCGGCCCCCCGCAAGCGGCCGTGGGCGGGCCGCGCCGGGCCCCTCGGCCAGCGGCGCCTAGCGGAGGCCGGGAAGCAGGGACGACAGGGGGCGCGCAAACCCGTCCCCGCCGTGTCTCAGAGGTCGTGGAAGCGCGCCTTCCAGAAGAGACCAAGGCCCAGCCGCACCCCAATCTGACGGAGACCTACAACTACTTCCAGTCGGGGCTGCGGTGGATGGACGTGTGCGGCAACGGCTTCGACACGCACGCCCCCAAGGGCCTGAACTGGTCCGAGACGTGCAGGGACTACCTGACTACCTGGACGGCCTCGCGCAGCAGTACCACCTCCACAAGGCCACGGTGAAGGACTGCCTGAGCCCCGGGGAGCTGCCGAAGGTGTGGCCCTGGTCCTGGCGACCTGAAAATTGCTCTGCGGGGGGGGGGGGGGGGGGGGGGGGGGGCATGGACGCCCGCCGAAGGAGGGGGGGGGGTTGGAGAAATGTGGTTCCCTGTCGGGCCCTTTGTTTTGTGTAAGAACGGATGTTGGCGCGCCAAAGGCGCAGGAACACAAATTTTGGCCCGAAAAAGTTTTTTCCACCAATAATTTCCCCCCCCCCACATTTGAGTAGTCAAAATGATCAGCGCGACGTGGGTATCATTTTGAGCCATAGATGTTGGGTTGACCCCCCCCCCCCCCGGCACGGCAGGTCGGGCACGCCCACCCTGAACCCCCCCTCCCATCACGGCGGCCAAGGAGGGAGGGGGGGGGTTTGGGAAATTGGGCCTCCGTCCCCCCCCCCCCCCCCGCAGAGCAATTTTCTTCCCGCCCCTGCGCTCCTCGGCGGCACCGGATGTGGGGCGGCCAGTCCATGGGACTCGTTTGCCTCACCGGACCTGCGTAGCAGGGCGTGGCATGGAGGACCATTCACCCGAGTTCCGCGAGTGCTCCATCTCAACGGCCCTGGGGCAGGCAGGGGTGCATGGGCCGGCGGTGGTTGAGGCGGCAGGGGACAGGAGTGTGCACGGGTGCCTTGGCGTACGGCGGATGGCCCAGCAGAGCAGCAGTTGGGCTTTGTTGGCAGCGCCCTGTGCGTAAGGGATTGGCGCACGCCCCCACCGCGGCCGGCCAATGTTCCAAATCAAGCCAAAAACCCGCTTCTTTTTGAGATGGTTGGGGATGACGGCCGCCGGGCTCCCAGGCCGCCACGCCCGCTGCCAAGCCAGCCTGGCGGCCCCGCCAATGCCCTTTGCCCAGGCCTAAGGCGTGGCCCTCTGGTCCCAGCCCTAAACTGCAGGGCCTTCACATGGTGGACACATGGATCGCTGCAGATGGCAGGAGATGGTAGTCGAACCCGGTAGTTTGTGCAAGACGCCCTTGGCACACATAAGAGCACTGCTCCGGAGGTTTGCTGAGCGGTGCCCTGGCCCCACCTCATCCCCGGCACACCGCAGCCCCCCTCACTGTTGCCTCCCTGGGGATTCGCAGATGGAGTTCAACGCCAACATGACCATTTGTGTGATGCGCTTCTGCATTGCGAACCCGGGGCTCAAGACGGACGAGGTGACGCGGCTCACGTCCAAACTCATCGTGCTGATCATGCAGAACCCTCGCCATCCCGCAGAGGATGTGGTGATCTCCATTCACCGCCACAACCTCGAGCAGTCTTTTGCCGGGTACTCAGAGCTGCTGTCCACGCCGCACTTTGCAGAGAAGGTGGAAATGACGAAGGTGTGCACACTGGGCGATGGGCCTTCGGCACCTGGAGCGCGCACACACGGCCAGAGGGAGTTGCTATTGTGGCGCAACAGGGTACTTTCAAGTGGACAGGAGTCCAATGCAGTCAGTGGCTGCAGAAAGGCGGGCATCCTGCTCACAAACCGGATGTGTGTGTGATGGGAAGTATTTTCTGCAGAGAGAGTGCCTGTGCGTGTGCGAGGGCGCGTCTGTACTCCACGTTCAGGGTGGGCGTCTTTTAAAGCCCTGGACGCTCTTGCGAATGCTTTTTCTGGGGGAGGCCCAATCGCAGTTTGTCGGCGGCCATAGTCGGCCCTGCATTCGGTCCTGTTCTCCTGCCCTTCTGCTGCAATCCCCAACATCATTTAAGGCAAACCGACGCGTTCGCTACACAATTCCCATGCTTGCCATGGGAAGGGGAGGAGAGCAGTTGCGTGTGCTCACCTTCTGGGGATCGTCTGACCGAGAATCCGAGTCAGATTCAGAATCTGAACTCAGTGAATGATGCGGCCTCCGCAAATCACGATCGCACATGTACCGCGCCGTAGGGCAGAGGGCTTTGTGCCAGAAGGTGCACAGTTCGGGAAATGAATCGAGTGCCTCCCAAATTCTGTCCTTATAGCCAAGTCATTTGCCACTGGTATGCTCCAGACTTGCCATTTTCATGCCAAGGGGGACTAATGCTCCATACTTTGAGACACGCACAAACACACACATTGTAATGCCCCTCCCCAACAAAACGACCTAGTGATGCCTCCTCCAGATTGTAGGAGATGGGGGGGGGGGGGGGGGCAAGGTAACTCTAGAGGGGCACATCCGGCCTTTCGTGCCAAAAGGAGCAGATATGGATGGCAGAGCGGGGAGCACACACTTCCCCTAAACCCCTCTTCAGTGAACACAATTGATCGGGTAGGTTGCTAAGCTGAGTGGCAGAGGCAGGGCAGAGGTAGGGGTAGGGCAGATGCGGAGGCAGGGCAGGACTAGGTCCCGGTTCAGGTTCAGGTTCAGTGGGGCAGTAGGCGATTGGCATTACGTTCGGGCTGCCTCACGCGTTGCTGGTTGAGAGCGGCCACGGGCAGACAGGAGGGATGTGCTGTACCCCGAGCAGCCGAGACCGTTTGTGGGTGTTGCAGCCTTCGTGCGCTCTTGTCATTGCCCCGCGCTCTGCGTTGCGTCGCGCGCCCCTACACATCATTACCCTGCAGTGCCTGCAGCGCGCTGCGAGTCAGCGATCCCCATAGCCACAGTAGACGAAGGTCCATTGCAGACAGCAGGATGGACAATGGCTGTGCTTGCCGCGATCTGGCCCCTTACGTGCCCTGAGGGGAGGGACAGCGGACAATGCATTTGCAGTTGTCTCATTGGTGGCACTTGTCCATTCACCGCGTGGAATGTCTGATCATCTAGAGCCCATTGGGTGTTTACATACGCAGGGGTAGGCTGCCGGAATCATACAACGAGAACGGATGCCGGCCTTCCCCACCGTGACACCCGGGCCGATCACGGCGGGCAGGGGCCCGTCGTGGCCCATCCGACGGTGACGCGGCCATCAGAAGATCCCTGGTCACAGTTGCCCGAGGTCCCGTTTCGCCGGAGGGGATTGCGCCCACCCCGAAACCGATATGGTGGATTCATCTGAAGCATTGTGCTGGTGCCTGAGCCCCAAACCCAGACAGCCTGCTGGGAAGGACGATGGAGGTACAGATCTTCTTGCTCAGGATGGAGGTTATTGGCTTGCGTGGCAGGACATAAACTCCAAGGACCTCGGCTGCCGCTTCTCCTCCTTGTCTGCAGCTGCCCCTAGCCGCGCCCCTGCCCCTGCCCCTGTCTCTGCCTTGGCCTCTGCCCCCACCCATCGTCTGCCCCTCTCTTTGCCCATCCCAGCCCGCCATTGCTTCTGCGTCTCCGTGCCCCCAGTCGCCGCCGTGTCCCCAGCCCCGGCCCGCGTGCTGCACAGAACCATCTGGTGAACATCTTTTTCGACGACGTGCTGAGCACATACGCCCATCGCTTTGCGCGGCTGAACCATATCGTCGACCAGTACGAGAGGGACCTGACCAAATGGAATCGCGCGGACGCCACCACCGAACTGTATCCGATCAGGAGGCAAGTATCGGTCTACAAGAGACTGCTGCGGATGACGGAGCAATCGGTGAATCTCCCCCCGTGTCCTTGCGCCCCCTTGCGCCCCCGCCCCCGACGTCTCTCCATCCCGGGCTCCTACAATTCCTGTGTCAGTGCACTTCATAGAGGGCAATGGGGGTGTAACAAGGAGTGACTGGGGGCATCGCAGGGCAACGCCACCAGTTCTGTGGGCCGGCTTTTGGGACCTTTGCCGGGCGGGAGGGAGGGGGTACGGGCAAAGCATCTTCTTCGAGACAGCAAAGGAACGAGGGAAAACCCCGCCATTTTCTGCGGCCGGGAAAACCTGTTCGGGACTGATGGCACGGGACAGGGTCTGTGCTCTGCGGGATGTCACGGGGGGGCGGCCGGGCCCGGTCCTTGTATGCGACCCCCCCCAGCCCCCCCCCCCCCCCCCCCCCCCCCCGGGGTTTTGAAAGATAGTGGTGCCGGGTCGGCCACCAACAAGTGTCTCTAGAGAAAACTGTCTGGCGCCAAAGGCGCCAATTTTTTTCTTCATACTATGTGTTTATACTCAAAATACTCAAAATTTTGTGGAGAAATCATATTTGTGTTAAAACAATAAGGAAGGAGGGCTACAGGAGGGCTGCAGGCCCTAACAGCAACCACAACCCTAGCCCTAACCCTAATCAAGACTGAATATTGGGACCGAGCTGGTGGGGGAGGGAACATTAGATATGAATGGTGAGGGACATCAAGAATGATTCACACATTGATGGCTCTTGACAAAGTGAAATGCACCTGAACCCCATCACCACGAGGCCCACTTTCAAGGCCTTTTGGACTTCTCAGGGGCCAAAATGCCCCAAAATGGGCTCAAAATGGGCTCATTTCACCCTTTTGTGCACCCCAAATGGTCTACGATGAGTTTTGGAAAAATGTGTTTTTGACCCATTTTTGACCCATTTTTGGTCCCAAAACAGCCCATTTTCAAGGCATTTTGGGATTTTTGGAGGACCCAAATGGGCCACCACAAGCTCAAAACGGTCCAAAAACACTTGTTTTAGCGTCGCACACGGTCTAGGATCATTTTTGCGGAAAGTCATATTTTTACCCCTTTCGGACCCTGTTGACCCATTTGGGTACCCACCTGTTTGGGCTTGAGCTTGCAGCTTGCCACAGCCTAGTAGGCCTAGTTATTGGGGTCTAGGCGTCCGTTTGGGCAATTCTGAGGGTGGAAACCACAAAAAGTGGGGGGTTGCGGGTGGAGTAGGTGCCCTCGGAATCGCATTTTGAGCCATGTAGCCAAAGATATGGCCTATTCTTGGTTTGTGGCTATCGGCAGTTGGAGCTTCTGGGGGCCTTTTTGGGCCGCTTCCGCGGCATATCATGGAGTTAGAGGGCCGCAAAGAGCTCGTTGACACGGGGAAGTCAAGCGGCACGTGCAGTGTACCCACCGTTTCCCTTCGTTGGCCGTTTTGAATGTGTTCCAGGGCATTTTTGGCCCAAAAATATCTGTTTTTGGCCCTAAACTGCAGTTTCTGAAACTGAGGTCCGCCACTTGCGAATCCCGTTCCCGGCCGCCACCGTTGAGTTTTTTGCTCAAACTTTGTGTGATTGTACTTCACACCCATAGGTATCATCCACCAAAATTTCACCCGAATCTGAAGCACCACGACGGAAATCTGATTTTTACCCATTTCGCGCGTGCTGCTTGCTGCTTGCTGCTGCTTGCTGCTGCTGCTGCTAAACCTAGTAGGTCCACCCTAGACACTAAAAAGGGTTATAAAACCAAGACTGGTTCCACCAGCTCGGTGACCCTAATCAAGACTGAATATTGGGACCGAGCTGGTGGGGGAGGGAACATCAGCTATGATTGGTGAAGGACATCAAGAATGATTCACACATTGATGGCTCTTGACAAAGTGAAATCAGCTTGCAAGTGAACCCCATCACCATGAGGCCCACTTTCAAGGCTTTTTGGACTTCTGAGGGGCCAAAATGCCCCAAAATGGGCTCAAAATGGGCTCATTTCACCCGTTTGTGCACCCCAAATGGTCTAGGATGAGGTTTGGAAAAATGCGTTTTTGACCCATTTTTGACCCATTTTTGGTCCCAAAACAGCCCATTTTCAAGGCATTTTGGGATGTTCGGAGGACCAAAATGGGCCACCACAAGCTCAAAACGGTCCAAAAACACTTGTTTTAGCGTCGCACATGGTCTAGGATCATTTTTGAGAAAAGTCATCTTTTTGCCCCTATTGGACCTTGTTGACCCATTTGGGCACCCACCTGTTTGGGCTTGAGCTTGCAGCTTGCTGCAGCCGAGTGGGCCTAGGTATTGGGGTCTAGGTGTCCGTTTGGGCAATTCTGAGGGGTGGAAACCACAAAAAGTGGGGGGTTGCGGGTGGAGTAGGTGCCCTCGGAATCGCATTTTGAGCCATGTAGCCAAAGATATGGCCTATTCTTGGTTTGTGGCTATCGGCAGTTGGAGCTTCTGGGGGCCTTTTTAGGCCGTTTCCGGGACATATCATGGAGTTAGAGGGCCGCAAAGAGCTCGTTGACACGGGGAAGTCAAGCCGCAGGTGCAGTGTACCCACCGTTTCCCTTCGTTTGGCGGTTTTGAATGTGTTCCAGGGCATTTTTGGCCCAAAAAAGGCTGTTTTTGGCCCTAAACTGCAGATTTTGAAACTGAGGTCCGCCACTTGCGAATCCCGTTCCCGGCCGCCACCGTTGAGTTTCTCGCTCAAACTTTGTGTGATTGTACTTCACACCCATAGGTATCATCCACCAAAATTTCATTGAAATCCAAAGCACCACGATGGAGTTCTGATTTTTACCCATTTCGCGCGTGCTGTTGCTTGCTGCTTGCTGCTGTTGCTTGCTGCCTAAAATGGTAGGTCCACCCTAGACACTAAAAAGGGTTATAAAACCAAGACTGGTTCCACCAGCTCGGTGACCCTAACCCTAGGGCTAACCCTAATCAAGACTGAATATTGGGACCGAGCTGGTGGGGGAGGGAACATCAGCTATGATTGGTGAAGGACATCAAGAATGATTCACACATTGATGGCTCTTGACAAAGTGAAATCAGCTTGCAAGTGAACCCCATCACCATGAGGCCCACTTTCAAGGCTTTTTGGACTTCTGAGGGGCCAAAATGCCCCAAAATGGGCTCAAAATGGGCTCATTTCACCCTTTTGTGCACCCCAAATGGTCTAGGATGAGGTTTGGAAAAATGCATTTTTGACCCATTTTTGACCCATTTTTGGTCCCAAAACAGCCCATTTTCAAGGCATTTTGGGATTCTCGGAGGACCAAAATGGGCCACCACAAGCTCAAAACGGTCCAAAAACACTTGTTTTAGCGTCGCACATGGTCTAGGATCATTTTTGCGGAAAGTCATATTTTTACCCCTTTCGGACCCTGTTGACCCATTTGGGTACCCACCTGTTTGGGCTTGAGCTTGCAGCTTGCCACAGCCTAGTAGGCCTAGTTATTGGGGTCTAGGCGTCCGTTTGGGCAGTTCTGAGGGGTGGAAACCACAAAACGTGGGGGGTTGCGGGTGGAGTAGGTGCCCTCGGAATCGCATTTTGAGCCATGTAGCCAAAGATATGGCCTATTCTTGGTTTGTGGCTATCGGCAGTTGGAGCTTCTGGGGGCCTTTTTGGGCCGCTTCCGCGGCATATCATGGAGTTAGAGGGCCGCAAAGAGCTCGTTGACCCGGGGAAGTCAAGCGGCACGTGCAGTGTACCCACCGTTTCCCTTCGTTTGGCCGTTTTGAATGTGTTCCAGGGCATTTTTGGCCCAAAAATATCTGTTTTTGGCCCTAAACTGCAGATTTTGAAACTGAGGTCCGCCACTTGCGAATCCCGTTCCCGGCCGCCACCGTTGAGTTTCTTGCTCAAACTTTGTGTGATTGTACTTCACACCCATAGGTATCATCCACCAAAATTTCACCCGAATCTGAAGCACCACGACGGAAATCTGATTTTTACCCATTTCGCGCGTCCTGCTTGCTTGCTGCTTGCTGCTTGATGCTTGCTGCTTGCTGCTTGCTGTTGCTGCTAAACCTGTTAGGTCCACCCTAGACACTAAAAATGGTTATAAAACCAAGACTGGTTCCACCAGCTCGGTGACCCTAATCAAGACTGAATATTGGGACCGAGCTGGTGGGGGAGGGAAAATCAGCTATGACTGGTGAGGGACATCAAGAATGATTCACACATTGATGGCTTTTGACAAAGTGAAATCAGCTTGCAAGTGAACCCCATCACCATGAGGCCCACTTTCAAGGCTTTTTGGACTTCTGAGGGGCCAAAATGCCCCAAAATGGGCTCAAAATGGGCTCATTTCACCTGTTTGTGCACCCCAAATGGTCTAGGATGAGGTTTGGAAAAACGCGTTTTTGACCCATTTTTGACCCATTTTTGGTCCCAAAACAGCCCATTTTCAAGGCATTTTGGGATGTTCGGAGGACCAAAATGGGCCACCACAAGCTCAAAACGGTCCAAAAACACTTGTTTTAGCGTCGCACATGGTCTAGGATCATTTTTGAGAAAAGTCATCTTTTTGCCCCTATTGGACCTTGTTGACCCATTTGGGCACCCACCTGTTTGGGCTTGAGCTTGCAGCTTGCTGCAGCCGAGTGGGCCTAGGTAATGGGGTCTAGGTGTCCGTTTGGGCAATTCTGAGGGGTGGAAACCACAAAAAGTGGGGGGTTGCGGGTGGAGTAGGTGCCCTCGGAATCGCATTTTGAGCCATGTAGCCAAAGATATGGCCTATTCTTGGTTTGTGGCTATCGGCAGTTGGAGCTTCTGGGGGCCTTTTTAGGCCGTTTCCGGGACATATCATGGAGTTAGAGGGCCGCAAAGAGCTCGTTGACCCGGGGAAGTCAAGCCGCACGTGCAGTGTACCCACCGTTTCCCTTCGTTTGGCCGTTTTGAATGTGTTCCAGGGCATTTTTGGCCCAAAAAAGGCTGTTTTTGGCCCTAAACTGCAGATTTTGAAACTGAGGTCCGCCACTTGCGGATCCCGTTCCCGGCCGCCACCGTTGAGTTTCTCGCTCAAACTTTGTGTGATTGTACTTCACACCCATAGGTATCATCCACCAAAATTTCACCTGAATAGGAAGCACCACGACGGAGTTATGATTTTTGCCCATTTCGCGCGTCCTGCTTGCTTGCTGCTTGCTGCTTGATGCTTGCTGCTTGCTGCTGCTAAACCTAGTAGGTCCACCCTAGACACTAAAAAGGGTTATAAAACCAAGACTGGTTCCACCAGCTCGGTGACCCTAACCCTAACCACCCCCCCCCCCCCCTCACCCCTGGCTGGACACCCCCATGACCCCCGGCCAGACCCCCCCCCCGACCCCCGGCAGGAACACCCCCCTCCCGACCCCCGGCAGGAACACCCCCCCCCCAACCCCCGGGAGGAACCCCCCCCCCCGACCCCCGGCTGGACCCCCCCCAGCTGCGCCCCCCCCCCCCCCCCCCCCCCCCCCCCCCCGAGAGTTTTGAAAGATAGTTGGGGGGTGGGTCGCATCAAGACCGGTTGTAGTCGCCCCCCCGTGCGGGATGTCCGAGGACTGCCGCTGTGAGCGGCAGGATGTCGTGTTTCCCCGTTGTTCCGCCGTGGTCGTTCGGCGCCGCGGTGGTAGATACGGCCACCGCCCCCTGAGCCTCACACATCCCACGCCCCTCGTGGCGGCGCACCATTCAGCCGCGCGCCTCACGGTCTGTGCCCTGCAGCAGCGTGACGCCCCTTCCACTGCGCGGGCAATCCGGTGCGGCCCACGCGAGCGGCGGCGGAACAACGGGAAGGGGCTGGCACGGCGAGTTTTGTTCTCCGTCGTTTCTTCGGCCCGCGTTCGTGCATTTGCATCACAAAACTGTGAGGTTCCCCGCACCGACCCCCCACTGACCCTCCGATTGTCCCCACGCTTTCCGCCCTCCTCCCCTCCACTCATCCCCCCTCTTTTCCCTACGTCACTCACGTTCCAGCCACCACCTTCGTGTTGCCTGTAATGGCCCTCCACTGTTCCACCAAGATGGTTCCGCTTTTGGTCCACAGCCCGGCCGCTTGTGCTCCGTTTTTGCCTGGTTTGGAACCGCCGAACCGTTGACGGTTATTGGCAGTTATCCCGGTTATTCCCAGGGGGGGGGGGGAAATGCGATTCGCATTTTTTCGCATTTTCCGCATTTTTTTTCGCATTTTCTGGGCAGGTCCCTTAGTGTAATGTTCAAGAGGATACATTCAAGTGGCATTGTGTAGTTCAACTAAAGGGTAGTTTTGTAGTCAAGTCAGTGTTTGCATACCTTCCCAACACCGCCACTTTTGTTTGTTACATGGCTCCTTTTCCCTTAGACATGTCACATGCTATGCCCTCCCATTGCCCTCCTTCTGAGCCCACATCTGATGATGGAAATAGCCCACCCCGCCGCAAAGTACGTGGTAAGGGGAGAGGTGGTGCCGGCGCAAAGTATTGCACCATGGGCCCTGGGAAGCGGAAGGAACAATTCCCTGGCCATCCCCTGAGTCTCCGCACCAATGATCTTGGTATTGAAGTACTATGGTGCGATGCGTGTGGATGCCCCGTGAGCCACACAACGAAGAGCACAGTCCAATGTCATTTGGACTCCAAAAAGCACCAGGTGGCCGTTGAGACTATGCAGAAGAGGGAGAAGGCACGGGTCGAGCGCCGCCTAGAGGCAGAGGCAGATGCTCTACCTCATAAAGCCGCAATGAGGCAGCCCAGCCTACAATCCGTTGTGGCGTCATGCAACGACAAGAACAAGGCCGCTGATGATACGGTCTTTGCCTTCGCCGGTGCCGGCATCCCGTTGGACAAGCTGGATCACCCCCTTGTGCGTGCTTGGTTGCAGAAGTACACCACCATTGCCGCTTGCTTGCCGCAAGGCAGCTCTGACTTCCCCAAAGTCAACGGCCAGCGTGTGCTTGACGGGCACCGAGGAGCAATTCACAAGAAGACTGCCGACCGCAACACCACACTACTTTTTGATGAGTGGACAGATGAACGCGGGGTGCCCGTTCTTGCAATTATTGCCCATGTTGGAGGCCGGTTGAAGTTCTGCATCGACGTTGCTTTCCTCGAGGGCAAGGGTCCGCAGCGGGGTGTGGAGCACAAAGAGATCGCGGGTGCCCTTCTGAGCTCCTTAGCCACTGCGCAGATTCATCCAGACCGCATCAACTTTGTCATTTGTATTCTTACGGGCGGTTAAGCTATCCATTGAGGGGCGAATAGCCGGTTGCTTCAATGGGGTATGGGGCGGAGGCAGTATTGGGGCTCTGCTGCTTCTTGCCGAGGGTGTAACGCCCCTCCTCCTAAACCACAGTAGAAGGGTGAGACTTCCCTACCACGCTTTGCATGTTGAGCCGGGGCCGTAGTCTTCACATTGATGGAGCGATGGTGTCAACAGATCAACATGCGTCTTGATAAAAATAGGGGTTTTGGGAGTCCTATAGCATTTTAGCAAAACCGCATTTTATGCCGCATTTTTTCTCGCATTTTCCGCATTTTTTCCGCATTTTTCCGCATTTTTTTCCAATCCCGGCGACCGCATTTTTCCCCCCCCCCTGTATTCCGTGATAAACTGGCTTTTTTGGACGCCCGCGGCTTTGCGCTCTCACCGTTTTCTTTCGGGGTTTATAGGGTTGCACTGCAGACGAGTGGGGCGAATTTTCTTTTGCGCCAGGGAAAGTCCTGGTGCGCCTGCCCACAACAATACTCCGACCTTGGACAATTTCCTGCACGAAAATGAAATGCAGCACGCACCCGCCCACCCCGCCCTCTGTCTAAGATACAGCTTGGCCGCGACACGGAGGGCGCTGTCCCGTATTTAGTCAGGACCGACTGAATTTCGGTCCCGGTTTGTAGATGTGGGCCGCGATGCTCGTTTCTTTCGCTGCATTTTCGGCTGCTTGCTCAGGCGCATTGGCTCCGTTGTGATTTGGCTGACCTCCCCCCGCCCGTTGGGCAAAGCTGTATTGTGGAGGCACTCGGACGCAACCGGCTCCAATGCCACGTGTGTTTCATGGCTTTGGCTACAACAAAGTGAAGGGCAGGACGTACACGCACAAGATACGCCCTGGCGAAGATATGTGTGGGCGGCGTAGGCCCCGCACCGATGTCGGGCTAGGCTGTATCTTGGACAAGGGGGCGGGGAGGGGGGCATGCAACGCATGGTCCACATGGGCTGTCGGAGACGTGCTATCTTTTCGGACAACGTCGTGAAAGATGTGGTGATGCAAACGCACTGCCGCTGTGACCAGGGAAGTGTTGGAATGGCCACACACCGCAGGAGGAGGAGGGGGTGTACCCCCCCCCCCCCCCAGACCAAAGTGACAATTGTGGGGAAAAAGACATTTACAATCGGGAACATCTGGTCGGGCCATTTTTGGTACACAAACTTTTGCCCCCCCCCCCCCCCCCGCCCTTTTCAATACCTCTTTGGCTGTGACCAGTCAGAGCCATCGTGCACGAGATCCGTAAGCCCATTCTCCGGACGGCGGTTGACGAGTAGTCCCTCTCCGGTTGGCAGACGCCCGACCGGGACAGACTGGCTCCCGTGCCCGCCTCTGCCCGTCCCGTCAGATCGAGACGTACGTGCGGCACATGGAGTCCATGATCGGCCACGATCCCTTCACAGAGGACCTGAACGACACGATCAAAGAGCTGCTCTTCACAGCGGAGGACCTGCACGAGAACATCGGGGAGCTGCTGAACCTGCACATCTCGCTGGCCAGCCACCACTCCAATCACCTCCTGTACGTCCTGACCATCTTCACCGTCCTGTTCATCCCCATCACGTTCATCGGGTGTGCACCAAAGGATACGGGGAATGCCTCCTTCGCGCCGCGGCAAAGAGTTCCAAAGAGTGCCAGAGAGGGCTAGAGGGTGCCAAAGGGGGACAAAGGGTGCCAAAGGGTGCCAAAGGGTGCCAAAGGGTGCCAAAGGGTAATGGTAATTGGCGGTGGGGTAATCAGCCGCATTAATTTTCCTCAATTTTGGGTGAAGGAAGTCAGTCCAACGGGCACAATGGCGAGGCACGATACTCAAACCGGACAAAAATGTCGCGATGACCGCTCCCCATTCAACAGTACGGTCCGCAAAGGCACAGCTCTGGTCCTGGGTAATTGCGGGACTTGCGCACTGTAGGCGCCTCAGGATTAGCGTTCCCATGCGGGAACGCATGGGGGGCGGCATGGCGACGAAGGGCATGTGTGACCACCGTTTTTTGTCCGGCCCGGGCACGCAATACACGCGTTGCACCATGAGGCCTCTGCGGGTTTGATGTGTGTTTCCCTTCGAAGGCAGAGCAATCGACTCATTACGAGCGGTTTCACTCGCTTTCCAACACCACTGCACGTCTGTGCGATAACAGAGAGCACCCACTGAGAGGGGAACGCGTGCACAAGAATGCCGTCCGAGTCAAGCCCATTACCCCTCCCCCTTCCCGTGTGGGTTCGGGGAGACAACCAAAGAAACATTCGCGTTGAACTTGAGCGATCCCCTGGATTGCTCATAGCCCCATCAGGCTCTCCAAGCCTAAGTTAGTGCAGCCAGGCCAAGGGCACTGACGTTTACCAATCGACCGTTGTACATCCAAAGGAACCCTGAAACGTGGAGTGGCAACACTTTTTTTGTCACTTAGGGCCCCGCACGCGTCCCACGCCTCCCACGTCCGGGTGATACCAACGTCCGGGGGCCCGCCTCGGAAGCGCGTCGACTGGCGGCCGTCGACCGTAGACCTGATGCCTGAACTGAATTGCTCACATTCCCTGACACGTCCGCCCCGAAGCTGGCTGCCCCCAGCCTCCCCGCGGATGCACCCCAACCCCAGGGCTGTGAGGATCGGAGGGTGCACCCCCAGCCCCCCCCCCCCTCCCCCCCACCCACCATCGTCCGCCCGGGGGTGGCAGGGGCACCGTCACTTTGGCGACCATGAAGCCTCCTACAAAACGGGCACCACCACCTCCTGCGGGGTCCAGTCAGAGCGTTGCGGTGCAGAGTGGTGAGCATGTTCAGGAATTCAAGGTCAAGTCGTCTGGGCCCAGGAAGTTCGTTGCCGAGCCGTTGAATCGGTCCATTTTCATTGTCGTGGCGGCAGAGGCTGTGGCAGTGCGCACAGCCGTTTGGTAGCGCACACGGTGCCACACAGTGCAACACGCCAAGGGGCCTGCGTGGCGGCAGGGGCAAGATCGGGCCGTGTCGCACCTTCACTGCGTATGAGAGTGGCCCGCACGTGCCCCGTACCGCGGCACACAACGAGGGACCCACTGCCGCCCGGCACCCCTTTGGGGCTTCCTTGCTCGCTTTGCTCGTTCGGAGTATGTTCCATGTGCGACGGTAAATGCCATGAGCACATTGGCACTTCGCATCTACAACATGCAGACAGTGTCTACAATTAGCAAACCGGCGCATAACCGTGTTATATTCCACGAAAGTTCGGTGTTACCGGTCGGAGGCTATTGGCCCACCTCTCCCGCGCAGGTCTTTGTACGGGATGAACTTCGCCGACATGCCGGAGCTGCACTGGAAGTACGGGTACGCGTACGTGCTCGTGCTGATGCTGGGGGTCCTGTGCATCACCGCCCTGTGCCTCCGCTGGTTCGGCTTCATTTGCGTCCCCGCCCCCAAGCGGCCGATGCCCCTCGTGGACTGCGACGCGCCGTTTGACAACGACCGGGACGAGAAGAGCGAACTCCTGTACGACAGCCGCGGCCGCGGCGGCGGCCGTCCCGGGACCCCGTGACCGCCGCCGGTGCCGTCGCGGGCGCTGGGCCGCCGCAGCACCGTCCCACCCCCTCCTTCTCGTCGCGACTCATTGTAATTTATGCCGCGGCCTCGAGTGATCACCGACGCTGCCCTTGCGGAAAGATATGGACGCGCGGTGCAGTGGTGGCGCAAGTGGGGGTCCTTCAGACGAGGGCCGGGGAGGGACTGGGGGATCTGTGTCCCCGGCCCCAGGGCAGTCCTCGGAGTTGTTCACGATTGGTTTTTTTTTTGGCTCCAAGACCGCCCCCAGAAACCGCTGGCATTACCCCGAAACTGCCGTCGGGTACCCTCCAACCGGTTGCCGTCAGTCATCGTCGTGCTGCTTTTGACGGACCACGGGGGGAAGCATTTAGGGACAAAATTGACGTGGACAAATTTGGAAGCCCAAACTCGTACCGATACTTCCTTCCATTTTAAGGATGCGATGTGCCAAAATGTGTGCACGAGGCACGGGCTGCAGAGGGGTGGGTGTTCTGCGTGCTGCATGCAGTGCGAATGCCCCACATGGAGATGAGACGCGGTGGCAACCATCCACTAGGAAGCAACAACAAGGGACCTTATACCAACATTTTCCTTCATTTCTAAGGACCACTTCCAAATTTTCCCCTTCTAATTTTAGCCCTTTCCCAAAAACCCCCTCAAATAAATCCCCCCGTGGGACGCCAGCAGCTCTGTTCCCCCCCCCCCCTCCCTTTTCATGTTTTGCTCCCGAGGACTGCCCTGTTCGGCGCCGAAGGCGGGTGCGTCGTTCGGCTGGGGCCTCCGTGCCTGAGCCTGCCTTTGGCGTCTCCAGGCCTGACCCCCCTCCACCGCCGGTTGCCTCCGCAATGTCCGCCCCGGCCCTGCGCGTCCCCCACCGTTTTGTCACCGTTGGCCCGGCTGCCTGACCCGGAGGGCAGGGATGAATATAATACTGCCACCATTATTTTGGTGGGGGTGGGTGGGGGGGTGGGAGGCTAAGGACCCCTGAAATGATGAAATGACGATTACGAAATTGCAATTTTCCACTGCTTTTTGCTTTGCAGGTATGCCGCACCGTTGCATGTATCATCCTCTAGCAGCAGCCAGTCCTCCAGTTCCTCAAGTGACTGAGGATGAGGCTGAAATGGAACGCATTTTTGGAAAATGCGTCAAAAAGAACTTGTAAAACACTGTTCACATATTGTTTTGTGGGTTGCAGCAATGACCTACGTCCAGTGCTTCGTCTTGTGTTTCAGAGAGGAGGGACCCAGGGCTGTGACTGCACTGTATTTTGGTTGGCTGGCATTTCGTAATTGTCATTTCGTCACCGGGGGGGGGGGGGGTGGGCCCCCCCCCCCCATTATATTCATCCCTGCCGGAGCGGCGTGCGCCGCGCCCTCCCGCCGCCCCCCGTCTCTGACCCTCCCGGTGTGCCCGGACCGATGCGTCGCGGGCCGACCCCAACGCATGTCCCGCACGACCCACACGCGGCGCTCTGGCGGCGCAGGGCGTTGCTTGCGGCGGGGCTGGCGCGGCCCCTCCTGAACGATTCTTGACCACCGAAGGAGCGCTGCGGCACAGACTGTTACTTGAGCTTGGCCCCACTGGCGTTGCGGGGGGGGGGGTCCAGCCCGATTCTGTTGTCCTCAACGCCTTCGGACGCGGAGGTTGCATGGCGTCAGCCTCCGTGCATCCCGGTGCTGAACTGTGCTTACTCTTCGGTGCCCTGATACCGGGCCCCCGTCCGCCGCTGTCTTGTTGGCAGAAAGGTACCTGTGGTCTTTTGTTGAGCATCTGTGTTATGTGCTGCGGTGTGCATGCCCTTGCACTGCCATACCATGGCTTTCCACTCTGGGGGGGCACAGGGCATTGCGCTGTAGCTCAGAAGCCCTTGGAGGGGGGCTATCGGGTTTGCTGGCACCAACTGCGACCTGCCGCTACCGACAGATCTGGAGACGGAGTCTATGCACCGTGACTCAACACACACTGTGCTGGCCCAAGCAGAGCGCGAAGTACGCGCAGGTGCGATGCGTGCGCATGCCAGGCACCACGCCAGCCGCGGTGCCGCCTGCCACACAGCCGGGCACGCCGCGGTTGCCAGGCACGGGGTGGCAAGCTCGATTTGCGTGTTTTGTGTCCGGAGGCGCGCCGCGGGTTTTGCGGATCGCATGGCCAGGGCGCTGTTGTCCCGGGGTGACGTGTGGTGTGCGCACCGGATCCGAACCCCCGGGGGTGTTGCCGGACCGCGCCCCCAAGAACGGTGCTCCTGCAACTGCAAGAGGTAATGCACAGCAGCGTATCTGCCTGCCTGCAGGCCCGTGCTCCAGCCCCCCAATGCACACCAGGGCTGTTCTTGAGAACCCACATTTTTCTTTTCAGGACAGCCTTTAAGGACACAGCCCCCAGGGACCACCAACCGCCAACCACCGGCCAACCAACGGCCAACTGCCGCCAACCGCCAATCTTTGAAGTTGAGAAGGTCCCATGACCATGAAGCAGAGAGCACCCCGGTAAACGTTTGTTTCTGTTGGTGTTACGAACCTTTTTCTTTTCCTTTTTTCCTTCGGGACAGCCCCGATGCCCACCCAGTACTGCGCCCCCATCAGAGTAGTGAGGTACGTCGCCCGGGTGAGCTCCGGACGCCAGGGGGAAGTTACCCTGTACCCCTCGCAGCCCCTTCCAGCCCGCAGGGTCACCGACACCCCAGTGCCTGGGAACACGCGGTCCTGCCTCCGGAAGGAACCAGGTTCCTTTAGCTCATGCATCAGGGGCATGACGGCTGAGCTACGCAAGCGTTCTAGCCTGTCAGAGAGGCCGATCAGATGACAGCGGGGCCTGTTTTGCACCACGGCGGGGGGGGGGGATTGGCGTCTGCAAATTTCCGCAATTTTTCTGCAATTGCTTTTTGCGTGTCCCCTTGACGTGCTTGTCGGTGCCCCGTGTGTCCCCTGTGCAGACGTGTTGCTCCTTGAGGCTTCGGGAGGTTGGATTACGGCACCGCAATTTTCCCGCAATTTTCCCGCAATTTTCCTGCCATTTTTTTTTGCAATTGGATTTGACGCTCCCTGACCGCAACTCCCCCCCCCCCCCCCGACCGTGGAACGGTGTGAATAGAGGGAACAGCTCAGCACCGCCACGGGGCTGGAAAGGCGCACACCTGCCGCGGGACTTTCACACCCGCGCACTGGCCACTCTGCTGGGGAGTGCGCTCTGCGGGGGTGCGCGGGCGGCCCTGCCAGGGCACAACCGCGCTCTGCCGGGGCGCACCGGCAGCTGCGCCCCGCCGAGGGGCACGCACTACTCCGCCGCGGCGCATCCGTCAGTCTGCCCTGGTGTGCAATGCTGGGGGATACCAGCCATGCTGCCGGGCAGTGTTCCGCTAGGATCGGGTGCCTCGTTCGACCAGGGGCATATCGGTTGTGCACGTTGTGTGCCAAACCCAACCACCTTGTGCCCACCAGCACCAGCACCAGCACCCTTCGGTACCGTGGGGGGGCACCTGGACCCAGAGATTGACCCCCCCCCCCCCCGGAGTGGCCAAAATGTGTTGAGGAGGTACAGATCACATTTGGCCCCAACTTGGCGCCAAAGGCCAAATTTTTCTTCTTAGCAGACGGTGGCGGGTAAAATTTTGTTCTCACCGTATTTCTGTGTGCTCAAAATGCTGAGAAATGCATGGGGAATTCCAATATGCATGCGTATATGCAAACCATGACAATTTGTCCTGACCCACCCAGGCCCCCAAATCTGGCTGCTGGGCTGGATCCCCCAGGGGGTAGATTTTTTTCTTCACAAACTTCACATATGTGTGTTCAACAAATATCAGTGCAACGAGGGGATCATTTTGAGGTATGTACACAAGGGGTAGATCAAGCAGGTAGTGAACAGCGCAGGTTCCCCAGGTGAGGCTGGGACACATGATGCATGTGGAACCCTCGTTTGAACTATATGCCCTACTGCTGTTGCCTGAGAGCTCATAATGTACTTATTGGGACTGTTGAACCTGTTGAGCCGGGAAAAAAATATCAGTGCGAAGAGGGGATCATTTTGAGGTATATGTTGGGGTACATAGGCCCCGCACCCGGGCGCTCCCCATTACTCCTCCCCGACCCCCAGAGGGCCCAAAAAGTTGAGCGGGATGTTGGTGTCAATATCTGAGTCTGAGTGCCCCCATGTTCACTACCCTTTAATTGGAAGGATGACCAGTCGCAAGGCAAGCACCCCAAGGGTTGAGAGGGATGCGGAGCACTGGGATTGGGGACCTCTCATCGCTTTTATCCAAAAGAATATGTCCCCTCCCACAGGGTTGGCTGCAATGACAGAGGGGTTTAGATTTGGAACTTGACCTTACTAAGGGGGAGTGTTAGCGCGCCGGGCGTGCGCTTGGCACCTTTTTTTTTTGTCCATTCCCCACCCATGCATCAAACTCTTGTTGCAATGCAGCAATCACACTACCAGCCATCTGTGTTACCTCCTCCTCCATGAGCGGCACTATGAGCCCGTGCTTCCCGAATCAACGTTGGGAGCCACACAGGCCTCCCTACCATTCGGCATACCGGGACCATGCTCTGTGCTTCCTTCAATGGAAAGCCACACGCTTCATCTGATTCTTTGGTGCTTGGAGGGGGTTTGTGCAAAGCACACACACATAGCACCCGTTATCTGTGAGACGGTACCGGAACCAACCCCAAACAATTCCACAGCGAAATCTGCTAATACAAGTGCAAAGGTGATTGAGCCTTGTCCGCGCAACGCCCCACTTCAAATTGCTGGAATGTTATGGAATTTTATGGAACGTTAGATTGCTTGACTGTTGATTCTGTTGCTTCCAACTGAATCTGCTGCAGTGTGCCGTTCCATTTTAGCAACGCAGATTTAGGGCATTGTTCAACACGTGGCTGATAGGGGAGGAGGGATGCATGCAAATTCTAGCTCTTTGAAGCTAGTGTTTGCAAGCTCTGTTGCATTCAACTGCTCAGTCTGGAGGACGGATGTGCTGTGCCCCTTTGCAGAAAATTGCAGTGTCTCTCCTCTCGAAATTGGATCCTTGTTGACGTGCTATCCATGAGCTGCCTGTTCTCAGCAGCTTGCTTGGTATCGTATTTACCAACTCTCAGGCGAGGTGTACTTTGTTATGTTACTATGTTATGACCAGGAGGGCGGTAGCACAGACCACTGTGACCAACATGGCATCCGGGGTTTACCTATGCACACAGTGCCCACACAGTGCACACACGGTGCAAAACTTGCCTTTTCATTCACTATTTCAGCCTCGTTTCAAATTTTGTTTGTCCTTCCTGTTTTTGGCAATGTTTCTGATGCTTTGAATCCTTTTCTGCTTGTGCAAAGAATTTTTTTTTTCCAATTGTGGTGTAACAGCTGTTATGATTTGCACTCGGTCCACTATCCATCCAGGCAAACATGATATCAGTCCTGTGGCTTTGGCCTCATGTGCAGTAGTCTGTTTGGGCAGATGAGGATGCCTTTGGAGTAGATGAAGACACCAATGACTGTGTTTTGTGGCAATTTTGTGCTCAACATCCGAATGATGTGACTGAATGTGGCCATTTGCCATTTGGATATGTGCAAGGGACATGCCCATTCATTGTTGCAATTTGGAGTTGTAGTGTTTCAGGTTCAACCACTGGTAAATTGAGTGGGTTGTTGTAGGTGAATTGTGTTTTGGTGCATTTGGGTGTGCCCTTGGGAGACAAATGTGCACACAGTGCGTGTGCAGTGCAGACTCTCCCCCACTCTTGTTGGTCTAGGATTTATACCCCATTTTCACGAACAATACTAGGTATTGTTTCTGCAACCCTCGAATTATTATACAGCTCTGTGGTTCCACTTCTTATGGCGTCTGTGAGCATTTCATCTAGTATGTTTTGGCATCAGTTGCTTTTTGGAGAGCATGTTCGGATTTTCTGTGTGCTGTGCTTGCCCCACCCCTGACCCCCAACCTCAATAGCTGTCAACATGACGTTCTTCAGCTGTGCGAGATGTGCCAGCAATTTGGCCTTGTCCATCGCAGATCGCAATGCGCCGCTAGGCGTTGTTTCCACAATGTTTGGTGTGTTTGTCATAATGTGCGTGCAAGAGGGCAGCATCAGATGTATTCAAGCAGTACCAGACTCATGCCTTACATGTAATTGGGCTCCCCTGATGGTCCTGGTATCCCCTCCTCCCTTCAGCAAGCCCCCCCACCCCCGTCTAACGGCACTTCTTCTGAGCCCGCTCTTCGTCCGTGTTCCAGTTGCACAGCAACTACGGGGAGGTGCAGAACACAAAAGTGAGCACGCCGTATGCTATTCTGATCTTCAGCTCTAATCCCCCCCCCCCCCCGGGATCCTGAGACATGCGTCAAGTTGGCCGCCAGAGTGCCAGCAACATGCAGGCTTGATGCTGAGTCCAGGGCGCTGGGTCACCTCGATGTATTGTGACATGCAGGCTAGAGGTTTTGTCCGACATAACACGGCCAATGACAGTGCACCAGGTGACAGTTTGACAGTTTGTATATATCCAGCTCTGACGACTCTTGTGAATGGAGTATGATGGAACTGCTGCACATTGCTGCATATGCATACCAGGACGTGCATGTGTGGAGCGCTTTGTTGACCTGCTTGCTGCCCCCCAGGACCCCCCAGTCAGGGTTGGAGGAAACGCCAGGCACACATGATTCAGACCACAGGAGGCGGACGAGCTGGCCAGCCAGCCCATGAAACATTTGAGATCTGCGATGGCAGTGAACTCGAGGCAACATTCGGTCCTGAGCCGAGCGATGATCATATACCTGTGTCCCGGGGGTACACGGAAGCTAAATATCCGGCGCTTTTCCCCCAGGACCCCCCAGGACCGTCACTTTGACATTTCTTCTGATGATGTGTGGTTGTGCAATGCTCTCTTGTTTTTTATCTGCTGTTGCCCTCTGTTAGCGCAGACACCTCTTCACGTTCAGGCACAACGCATGACACAACAACAGCACCACTCTTGCAGCAAGGGTGCCCTACTGTTGGCAACTGTCATTGGTCCCTCACCCTCTGGACCTGAGTTCCTGCACATTCACCACACAGCAGCCAAATTATGTCGGTTGGAGGCATTGAAACAGGATCTTACGGTTGTGCGCGTGCCCTCCATAGGCACTGCATGAAACTTTTGTTTATGAGTCCAGACAACCTTGAACTCCTGCACATGCTCAGTGCGCAATGCAGGGACAGGCTGATAATTGGAAGATGAGCAATCCCCCCTCTGGGGGGGGGGGGGGGGGGTTTATCATCTCCCCCCGTCACTGGGGGCGAACGGTCATGACAAAGGGGGGGGGGCAGATTTCAAGGGGAGATACCCCACAAATGCAAATGGTCCCTCTCTTTAGATCCTCTCTCATTGCAGATGCTCCTGGATACAAACTGACCCATGCCTGAGAACCTCAAATGCACTTATGGAGGGCGGGGCGCAAGGGGTTTGCTCCAACGCCAGTTCTGCAGGCCCAAAGAATATTTCCATAATCTGCCCACATACCCTAGCACCCCAGGGGTAACGCTGGGATGCACAGTGCAAAAAAAATAATCTGCCCACATACGGCCCTCACCATGTGCTTCTTGAAGTGCAATTCTTCTGGTTCTTCTGCAGTGGTGCACCCAACGCAAATGATTGTGTAAAAAAAAAAAACAACGCCAGCACTGCAACCACCACCAAACCAATTCCTCCTTCCCAAACGTTGAGTTGCACCACAAATCATAATTTTGGAGTTGTACCCTTGCCTATACCTCTTTACCCGTGCATCATCCCATTGTCTTCCTTGAACTCATTTGTACAGTACCTGCAAGTCTGGATATGCCCCACTAACACGGAGGCACTGGGGGATGGGAGGCCAAGGAGGGCATCTTTCCCCTCTGCAGAGGTGACAGGCATCGCCTTTCCGGCTGCAACAGATGCTTCGAAGTTGCGGTTGTAGTGAGAAAAACTGCCTCCCTAGGAACACAAACAGGACCACCTGAACTAAAGGATAGTCTTATTCTTTAAGACTTACATTGGATGGGGTTCACCACAATGAACATGGGTAATGTTGCCAATCTTCCTGGGACCATGTGGCACTGGTGGCTTTGGCTGTTGCATTGTACAACAAGTACGTGGTGCAGGCGCCCAGGATCTCCTATGACCTACAGAAGATACTATTCTTGAATAATGTGCCCTGGTGTCTTTGACATTTTGGCATTGTCCCATGGCTGCACAAGTGAATGAAACAGCAAGTGCCCCCATCTCCCCTCATGCTGTGCTGCACAGTGGGGGAGCGTCAGCGCGCCGGGCACCTTTTTGGGCCATTTTGATACAAAGCCCTAATTCACGCTTTTTGCAAGGCCCTTTTATGGTTGGGGATATGGACCGGCCCCTTCCCAGTTGATGGACTGGCCTTTTCCGGTTGAATCATCATACCACATTGATGTTGAAATTCTCCATTTTGCTTTATGCAGCATGCTTTGTAGGGAAGGTTTGCGGTCCACTCTGCTCGACTTGGGGGGCTCCTCTAGGGGAGGGCAAATCCAGGGTTAAAGTCAGGAGAGTTAATGCAAAAGTGGCACGCCGGGCAAACATCCCCCCAGGTTCCCCCCCTCGCCCCAATGACTGAGAATGAGGTCAATTTTATGCCTCTGAGGTGTTCTGCTGAATCAACCATTCAAATTTCATTCTGTCCATTTTCATCTTTTTCAGTGGGCGCAGGTATTTCGCATCCAGTGATGTCCATGATTGCAGATTTGGCCCCCGAGCATGTATGCATCCTCTCTAGTTGCTATTTTTTTTGCCTGATGAGTCTAGCATCATGCTCCGTACCCGCTGGATGAGCAAAACCAATTCTAATTTCTCAGCTCACATGGGAACTGAAAACCTTTTTGTATTTGCGCATCATTTCTCTCCTCACGTTTCATGTTCAACAGTGTTTTTTCAGAATCCGATTCAAGTTTTGATTTGCCGTGCTCTTGTTTTTTGCATGCCCCCCCCCCCCCCCTGTTTTTGCCCTTTTTCACCAAACAGTCGGAGTACCTTCTCGCAATGTCTCAGAATCTGGCCCAGTTTTTGCACCCAGTTTGTGATGATGGCAAGGGTGGTGGTTGCAAGTAGTGGGAGTGACATTTTGTGTTTTGGAACTCTCATGTTTCGGCTTATGCAAGGTATTTTGCAGGGAAGGTTTGCGGTCTAGTGCGGTCTACTTGGGGGTATATAAATCTAGGGCTAGAGATAGGATAGTTAGTGACAAAGTTAGCGCGCCGGGGGCGCACTGGGCGAACTTTCTTTCATTGTTCGAGATAGCGGCTTAGCCAAGCTGCTTTGAAAAATGAAAAGAGAGCAAGGTGGGCCTCCAGTCCCGACTGATTTGGACACTCAATCGCTCGGCAAAGGTATGTATGAAAGTTTGGATCAACTTTTTCAGGCATTTCTTAATATCACCCATCCATACATCCATGCTAAATGGGTTCTATTTGGAGAGTTGCTGCGCCTAACGGGATGGAGATTTAGCCGTGAAGCTTCCAAACATTTCCACAAAATAGCTTCAAAAACGTTTTGTTTTTATGGCGTCAAATTGAATGCTTGTCCTTTGCAACTAGGTGCAATTTAGATGGTCAATAGCAAAGAAGAGCACAAGTGCACAATAGTTCCCCAATGGGCGTACAAAATAATGGCCAACCCCCCCTCCGGGCCTGGTCCAGGGTTGGTAGGTGGATGGAACCCACAAAAACCATGCAAACCGCCTAGATCCTATAGTGTCGGTGCCATATCAAATCGAGGTTGGCATATGGGGTCGCCAAACATTGGTTCTTATGGTAGACAAGTAGTAATGATAATTTGCTTAGGGATGAATGCAATGCGAGCAATGTAGCAAAGCTCACAAATGTGGTACATCATTTCGAACATGCCATAAGAAATTCCGATTGACAAAAAATCAAGTCTTCACTTGTAGCTGTATTGGTATGGTTCCATGGTAATCCAGCTGATGCGACAAGGAACATGACGCACCCCAAGCAACAGTGAAGTGGCTAACTTTGTAATGGTATTGGTGCCCTGGGTCCATGGACTAGCTATCATAGGGCAGCTTGAGTCATACATCGTTTGCAAACCAATCTTCAATAATGAAAGACCGGGACGGTCCTCATTGATGTCAATGTATGCACCAATATGTAATACTTAGCACACGCAGAGAAAGCTAATATAGAGAACCCTATGAAAACGGTAGGTGGGGGATGGCCGCCCTTGAAAATCACCGCCCTTTCTCCCCAGCCGCCAACCCCTCGTGAGCACTCACTTATGGTTTTGGAGACCATTGAAGGACGAATTTGGCCTTTAAGCCCCATTCAACACCAAGTATGCTTTTCTGTTGGCGGGATTTGCGGCTACTAGAAGCCCCCATGTGTTCAACGATATCAAACAACGCTTGGACAATTGAATCCCGGTCTTTCCTTATTGTGCTCATAGTTCATCCTTTGTTTTCGTTTCAGCCTTGGCCTTCTTCAAAGAAGAGACTAGTTTCAAACATGCCTATCAAATTTGCAATGGTGGCATATTCAAGATTGGCTCGCACCGTCTCAGCCTGACCAAAGCGCGGAAATCCACTATCAAACAAATTCTAGGCGGAGCAAATTCCCTAACTGCCGCCAAGCGACTCAAAATTTCATTTGGAAAAAGCGGCGCAAGAAGGATGACACTTTTTCCTCGTCACAAAGAGACATATCAGATGACTCCGCGGGGTTTGATATATCGTGTTTGGACACCTTTTGCCGCCGCTGAAAAAGAAAAGGAGAAACCGCGAAAAAAGAAAAGGGGGCGCTCTCCACATCGCCCTTCCAATGACAATTACGGAGACATGGATGAAGATCCTCCAAACATTGTCAATGAGAATTCCCGCGATGATGGTAATGCCCCGTCGGCTGAATTCCAAGAGTATAGCCAAGTACTAGTGTACCGATCCATTGCTTCGCAAAATCTGAAGCTCTGAGCGCGCAACACAAGGTGGAGGCTCTAAAGAAGGAGAGGGATGAGCAAAAAAGCACCGTTTGATAAACATGCACAGAAATTACCGGAGAAATCTAAATAATCGGAGGACAACAACGGTGCCTGATTATTTGGTGCTTGCCGCGGTTCTCAAAAGACCCCGGGCAAAGGCAAGGGAAAAGGCGCCCATTCCTCATCATCCACGACACGGAGTCCTCCGGCGGCTTTGGAAATCATGATGGCGGATGAACCGCGACGATCCCTGCGATTCTGCGAACATGACTCTGACTAAACCCTAGTAGAAGCAATAGAAACAAATATGTCTTCACGGAAAGAGATGCATAATCATTGAATTTTTTTTTTGAGGCATGGCGGTCACCCGCACAATCATTGTGTTGTTGCAACCGTTGCGTACATGTCTCGAACATAAAATGCTCTTTGTGCGGAGGTTATCAAACAGGAAAAAATTTGCCGGGAAGTGATATTTCGCTGCCGGACTTTGCACAATGCGACACAACCTTTTTGCAGCTTATTCATGGCCATTGACAAGTGGGTTCTACCTAAGAGTTTCATTGAGCTTTGCCGTTTTTTCGTGGTTTGGAACTAGTATCCCATTCGCATACCTGAGTATGCAAGCTTGGCTGCGTCATTACAACACTAGCCAAAATGTTGGAAAAGGGGTAGATTGTAAACATAGTACACAAAAGATTGACAGGGTAGTTTACCGGCGTTTTTGGTAGCAGAGGCATATTGTATGTGCGTCAATGGACCAAGCACATGCAGACATGCCTCCAAAGTCATTGCCTATTTGAACCGACAACATGTCTCGAATAGTGGCAAATAATGTATGCATTGGTAAGCGTATTCCTTGGTCTTGCTCAGTTCGGCAGCAAACATGGCTTGCTTTCAAATTAACATGGCTTGAAGACGTACCTAGTGGAACAAATTCATGTATGTTGCTGGTTAGGTCCATGATACTGTCTTAACCCGAGAACACCCTATTTGGCCGTTTTGTGAAGTACACAAGAAACCTAATGTAGGTGATGCAAATGTTGCATGTCATGTGTTCCGGATAGTTGAGCTCGGTAACGACACTGCACACTTGTATTCGACAAAGAGTCGAAGGCTTTTCAAAAGATGTCTTGTAAACACGGATATTGTGCGCACTCTCTTCGGATATGCGTCCATAGTTCTCAGCCCCGGAGCGATAGGTTATACAACAACGCTAAGTTTTTCATTTATGCGAGCGTGCGGAAGCAGTGGGTGAGAGTATCAAACATTACCTTCATGCACGAGGTATCCTAGGTACTAGGCTTTTGCGGCAGTGGAGTGTGCAATCTACTTTCTGGCCCTTTAAGCAGCTGGTTTCGTTGGGTCATATTTGATTGGCACCTTCACTTGTTTCGGCATCTACTCATCCGTGCAAATGTGATAACATCAATCATGTTAAAATACCGACAAGGGAGGAATAACAAAAAAAATTTTGTCCTCCAAAGACCGGATCACATTGTTGCCGTACTGCACCTACAATCACGGACATCAGAATGCAAACACAAATGCTTTTAAAGCTTATGCAAATACAGATCGGTGATGCTACAGACAACATCCTTTGCTGCTTCAACATCAAAAGCATACTCTTGACACCAATCAGAGTTAAATACTCAGCGGCAATGGTTGAGAAAAGAGGAGTGAGCAATATGATCATTTGGGCAATGAGAACCGTAAAGAGAACGAAAAAGTCGATATTGCCCAATTTCGTCAACGCAATCCTTACATTTCCATGATAGACATTGTCAATGGCACCACAAACAGCATATATTTTGTACCCGACGGTTACTCCCAAGCAAGAAGCCACCGTTTGGTGTAAAAAAGACAAAAGCGAAATCAGTAGGCATGACCAATGGACCCCCCGCAAAAAACAGGGGGGATTTTGCGATAGATATATCCAACCTTGCACAGCCCGAAGATCATTTTGAAAACAACAGGTGGCATTTTGTTATACACATTATGCAAATGAAATGGTTTGAGACCACTAGTTCGTGCCAACAATGTATGTCTATCGATAGGTGCTATTTTCTGGATAGAAAGAGGAAAATATTGGCGTACGCCTGTATCCTAATCCTCTGGATTAGACCTGTGCCTACATTGTTGTCAAGGTCACCGTGAAATGGTTGACCACAATGCGTAAAAGGCGCCGCATGACTGTCAACATAGTAACCAAATTCTATACGCAAAATTCAATATGGTAAAAATACACTGAATACGCTAGCCAATTTGCCTGATAGATAAATACAAAATTCCTGAATTGACAATTCAACAACATAATTTAGAACATTTCTTGAGTTTGGTAACAGTGGCTGTCAAACAACGATGGGTTGCCAATGAAGAGATGAAATCCAATATCACTGTCATGTGCATATATGGGTATTGAAGTGTGCTTATTCAGGGCACTAATGGAAGCATTCATCCTTGAAAAATTGAACATCAACTGTGCATGCCGCTCACAACCACACATGGGCCCAGGCATAAAACCACCCCCAAATGGGTGATAAAACCACCTAGGATGGTTTTATGCCCACTTTTAAAAAAGATGAAACCACCCCTTTTGGGGAATAGAACGACCCCCTTTGGGGTGATAAAACCACTCCCTTTGGGGTGATATGCGCCCAAAGCAACAAATGACACAACACAGCCAATGAAAGCAGTCCGAGCAATGCTGCCACAAAAACAAGGCATGTCGAACTGGATGAATAGCAAACCCAAACCATGTCTGAAATCCAATCTCGGACCCCATTTGTAAAATTGTCCCCAGCCAGGTCAGACACCCTATAACACATAACGAAGAGCAATGTGAAGCAAAATGCTGAGTGTAAAACCATATGTAATTCCCTTACCCTCCATTACCTCTCCCACTTCCATACCTGAAATGGAAATGGAGCAAGCCCCCGCCCCCATCCCCAAGGGTGTCCTTCTTACAGCAGAACATATAGACCTAAAGCAACTTCCCTTCCAGTACTGTGGTTCTAGGTTAACATAGAGATGGGCCATACCCCGAAAAGGGTGACACCCCCCCCCCCCCGCCCAATTGGGGGATAAAATCACCGAAAAGGGGGGATAAAACCACCTGAAAGGGGTGACCCCCTTGGGGGGGGGGAAGAACCCCTTTGAGGGGATAAACCCGGCCCCCCCAAAGGGGGGAGAAAACCACCCCTAGGTGGCATAAAACCACCCCAGGGGTCAAAAATGGCCAAAAAGGGGGGTTGGGGTGTTTTTATCCCCCATTTGGGGGTGGTTTTATACCCACGACCACAACCACACATAGATTGTTTATTTGCCATTTGCCATAATCAAATTGATCTCCTACTGGGGCGTGTCAAAATGCTTGTCATCAGGTAACAATCCTGTACATACCTCTTGAACTCAAGCAGAATTGCCCAGGCGGGGGGAAAAGCCGCCACAAAATCAATGAATGAATGAAAGAATCCCTGACGGATCACACTGATTTCGACACCTAAAAAAAAGTAGGTAATTGGCCACATTTGTGCATTGGAAAAATGCCATCACTCCGAATCGGCCGCCTAACATGATCGCAACCAGTTTTGCATGTCCAAAATCAGCTGTTTTTAAAAACAAATGGAAAAAAACCTAGCAGATAATGGTTGAGAGCAAGGGTGGTTATCGAAAAAAAAAGCGCAATCTGAATTCTCTTATATCTTGCCCCCTTATTGGACCACCGTTTACAAGAACCATGGTACTGTTTATAACAGTACGGGCGTGCCAGACCAACAAAAAGCTGACGGAGAGGGCAGGAGTGAAAAACACAGGAGTGCACCCTCCCAAGCAAGGCACATGAAGCCACAGCATGCGTCGGGCGGGGGGGGATAAGCACCATCCTCCCTATGCCCAACCTCTGGGCAAGGACAGGGCATGTCGTGGGCAGGAAAGGAGGGCACATCCCACTGGCAATGCTTGGTTCAATAGCATGTAGCTGTAGCACGGGGTAGAAAGTGAGCCAAATGCAATTCACTCCATGCCGTGCCCATGCCGTGGCCGGCTCCATGCCATGCCCTTCGGCAGGGATGATCTGGACAACGGAAAGACTAGTCGGCCAAAAAAAGGTGTGATTAGGCTGCAATAGGGATGCAGATTCGCCTCGAATTTAATTTGAATTTGAGCAAATTTTATTGCCTTCGGCAAGTCCACCTCGCAGAGAATCTATCCTAAGCAACACACACCCAAAATAAGGTATAAACTACATAAATACGGGCTAAGACATGCTTTACATATCTTGGATGGTCATTTTAGGCGATCACGATGTCAAAAAAAATAAGTATCGAAAACTTCCATTTTTGAGCTGTCCGGGGTGAAAAACTACATAAGCAGGTTGTGTACCAATCCCTTGGAGCCCCCCCCGGCCCCGGACCTAATACCCAAATAGGGTGAAAATCATGTAAATATGGCCTAAAACATGCTTTACATACCTTGGATGGTCATATTGTATGGTCACAGTACCAAAAAAAAAGTTTCAGAAAAAAATTCGATTTTTGAGCTGCCCAGGGTGAAAAATTGCATAAGCAGGTTGTGCACCAATCCCCCAAATAGGGTGAAAAACATGTAAATATGGCCTACAACATGCTTTACATACCTTGGATGGTCATATTGTGTGGTCACAATATCATAAAAAGAAGTTTCAAAAACTTCCATTTTTGAGCTGAGGTGAAAAACTGCATAAGCAGGTTGTGTACCAATCCCGTTTGACCCCCCCCCCCCCCCGGACCTAATACCCAAAGAGGGTGAAAATCATGTAAATGCGGCCTAAAACATGCCTTACATACCTTGGATGGTCATATCGTGTGGTCACAATATCATAGGAATAAGTTTCGAAAACTTCGATTTTTGAGCTGTCCCGGGTGAAAAACTGCATAAGCAGGTTGTGTACCAACCCATTCACTAGCCCATTATTGGTGGAAACAGCCATTTCGCGTCTTTGGCACGGGAATTTGACCGGCCCTCGGCACAACTAGAGACTGCAAAAAACGTCCTTCTGTATCCTAGTAGGCATATACTGTCACAACATCCCCCTCAGACCCCTCAGAGTGGTCACCGAGCTCGCTGAAACCGCCAACATAGCAAAATGGCTGAAAAGTGCATAAACTGCATAAGCACTCGTCCCACTCCACCCCATACAAACCCTATGGAGTCGGGACCCGGAAGCACTTTTTCGGCTCAAAATCGAAAAAAACCAAAAGAATTGCCAATCTGAGCAAATCACCTCGCAGAGGTTGTTAGATCAAAGCCAGGCAGGCGTATATAGGGGAAAACGCAGCATACCCCCCCATTTTGGCCTTTTTGGGCCTATTCGCGTACCCTACCCCAAGGGGTTGAATTGTTAGTTTAACCCCTTGTAAAATCATTATTTTGTCCAATAAACGCATCCCCCAATGAGGTTTTGGTCCGGACCCCCCCAGACCCCCCCCCCCACTTGAAACCCACTTTTTTCAGGTTTTGAGGGAGGGGGGGGGGTGGGGGGGGGTCAAAAAATGACCCCCCTTTTTTTGGGTCAAAAAATCATGAATCTTTTGGTTTTTTTTCGATTTTGAGCCGAAAAAGTGTTTCCGGGTCCCGACTCCATAGGGTTTGTATGGGGCGGAGTGGGACGAGTGCTTATGCAGTTTATGCACTTTTTCAGCCATTTTTGGTATGTTGGCGGTTTTGGCGACCTCGGTGGGCCTGTGATACCCACTCTGAGGGGTGTGAGTGGGGATGTTGTGACAGTATATGCCTACTAGGATACAGAAGGACGTTTTGTGCAGTCTCTAGCCTTGCTTAGGGCCGTTTACAACGCGTGCCAAAGACGCGAAATGGCTGTTTCCACCAAAAAGGGCCTCGTGAATGGGCCGGGACACAACCTGCTTATGCAGTTTTTCACCTTGTACAGCTCAAAAATCGATATTTTCGAAACTTGTTTTTTTGATATTGTGACCACCTAAAATGACCATCCAAGGTATGTAAAGGATGTTTTAGGCCGTATTTACGTGGTTTTCACCCGATTTAGGTATTAGGTCCGGGGGGGGGGGGGGGGGGCTCCCAAGGGATTGGTACACAACCTGCCTATGCAGTTTTTCACCATGGACAGCTCAAAAATCGAAGTTTTCGAAGGTTGTTTTTTTGATATTGTGACCACCTAAAATGACCATCCAAGCTATGTAAAGCATGTTTTAGGCCGTATTTTCCTGTTCTTCTCCCTATTTGGGTATTGGGCGGGGGGGGGGGGGGGTCAAACGGGATTGGTACACAACCTGCTTATGCAGCTTTTCACCCTGGGCAGCTCAAAAATCGAAGTTTTCGAAGGTTGATTTTTTGATATTGTGATCACCTAAAATGACCATCCAAGCTATGTAAAGCATATATTTTTACCGTATTTAGGGTGTGTGTTGCTTGGAGTAGATTCTCTGCGAGGTGGACTTGCCGAAGGCAATACAATTTGATTTCAATAGGATCATAATGAGAATTTGTACAATCACCTCGCAGAGGTTGTTAGATCAAAGCCAGGCAGGCGTATATAGGGGAAAACGCCACATACCCCCCCATTTTGGCCATTTTGGGGCTATTTGCGTACCCTACCCCAAGGGGTTGAATTGTTAGTTTAACCCCTTGTAAAATCATTATTTTGTCCAATAAACGCATCCCCCAATGAGTTTTCGGTCCGGACCCCCCCAGACCCCCCCCACTTGAAACCCACTTTTTTCAGGTTTTGAGGGAGGGGGGGGGGGTGGGGGTGGGGGGGGGGTGGCGGTGGGGTCAAAAAATGACCCCCCCTTTTTTTGGGTCGAAACTCATGAATCTTTTGGTTTTTTTCGATTTTGAGCCGAAAAAGTTTTTCCGGGTCCCGACTCTATGGGGTTTGTATGGGGCGGAGTGGGACGAGCGCTTATGCAGTTTTATGCACTTTTTCAGCCATTTTTGGTATGTTGGCGGTTTTGGCGACCTCGGTGGGCTGTGATACCCACTCTGAGGGGTGTGAGTGGGGATGTTGTGACAGTATATGCCTACTAGGATACAGAAGGACGTTTTGTGCAGTCTCTAGCCTTGCTTAGGGCCGTTTACAACGCGTGCCAAAGACGCGAAATGGCTGTTTCCACAAAAAGGGCCTCGTGAATGGGCCGGGACACAACCTGCTTATGCAGTTTTTCACCTTGTACAGCTCAAAAATCGATATTTTCGAAACTTGTTTTTTTGATATTGTGACCACCTAAAATGACCATCCAAGGTATGTAAAGGATGTTTTTAGGCCGTATTTACGTGGTTTTCACCCGATTTAGGTATTAGGTCCGGGGGGGGGGGGGGGGGCTCCCCAAGGGATTGGTACACAACCTGCCTATGCAGTTTTCACCCTGGACAGCTCAAAAATCGAAGTTTTCGAAGGTTGTTTTTTTGATATTGTGACCACCTAAAATGACCATCCAAGCTATGTAAAGCATGTTTTAGCCGTATTTTCCTGTTCTTCTCCCTATTTGGGTATTGGGCGGGGGGGGGGGGGTCAAACGGGATTGGTACACAACCTGCTTATGCAGCTTTTCACCCTGGGCAGCTCAAAAATCGAAGTTTTCGAAGGTTGATTTTTGATATTGTGATCACCTAAAATGACCATCCAAGCTATGTAAAGCATATATTTTTACCGTATTTAGGGTGTGTGTTGCTTGGAGTAGATTCTCTGCGAGGTGGACTTGCCGAAGGCAATACAATTTGATTTCCAATAGGATCATAATGAGAATTTGTACAATCACCTCGCAGAGGTTGTTAGATCAAAAGCAGGCAGGCGTTATATAGGGGAAAACGCCACATACCCCCCCATTTTGGCCATTTTGGGGCTATTCGCGTACCCTACCCCAAGGGGTTGAATTGTTAGTTTAACCCCTTGTAAAATCATTATTTTTGTCCAATAAACGCATCCCCCAATGAGTTTTCGGTCCGGGACCCCCCCAGACCCCCCCCCACTTGAAACCCACTTTTTTCAGGTTTTGAGGGAGGGGGGGGGGGGTGGGGGTGGGGGGGGTGGCGGGGGGGGTCAAAAAATGACCCCCCCTTTTTTTGGGTCGAAACTCATGAATCTTTTGGTTTTTTTCGATTTGAGCCGAAAAGTTTTTCCGGGTCCCGACTCTATGGGGTTTGTATGGGGCAAAGTGGGACGAGCGCTTATGCAGTTTATGCACTTTTTCAGCCATTTTTGGTATGTTGGCGGTTTTGGCGACCTCGGTGGGCCTGTGATACCCACTCTGAGGGGTGTGAGTGGGGATGTTGTGACAGTATATGCCTACTAGGATACAGAAGGACGTTTTGTGCAGTCTCTAGCCTTGCTTAGGGCCGTTTACAACGCGTGCCAAAGACGCGAAATGGCTGTTTCCACCAAAAAGGGCCTCGTGAATGGGCCGGGACACAACCTGCTTATGCAGTTTTTTCACCTTGTACAGCTCAAAATCGATATTTTCGAAACTTGTTTTTTTGATATTGTGACCACCTAAAATGACCATCCAAGGTATGTAAAGGATGTTTTAGGCCGTATTTACGTGGTTTTCACCCGATTTAGGTATTAGGTCCGGGGGGGGGGGGGGGGGGCTCCCAAGGGATTTGGTACACAACCTGCCTATGCAGTTTTTCACCATGGACAGCTCAAAAATCGAAGTTTTCGAAGGTTGTTTTTTTTGATATTGTGACCACCTAAAATGACCATCCAAGCTATGTAAAGCATGTTTTAGGCCGTATTTTCCTGTTCTTCTCCCTATTTGGGTATTGGGCGGGGGGGGGGGGGTCAAACGGGGATTGGTACACAACCTGCTTATGCAGCTTTTCACCTGGGCAGCTCAAAAATCGAAGTTTTCGAAGGTTGATTTTTTGATATTGTGTGATCACCTAAATGACCATCCAAGCTATGTAAAGCATATATTTTTACCGTATTTAGGGTGTGTGTTGCTTGGAGTAGATTCTCTGCGAGGTGGACTTGCCGAAGGCAATACAATTTGATTTCAATAGGATCATAATGAGAATTTGTACAATCACCTCGCAGAGGTTGTTAGATCAAAGCCAGGCAGGCGTATATAGGGGAAAACGCCACATACCCCCCCATTTTGGCCATTTTGGGGCTATTCGCGTACCCTACCCCAAGGGGTTGAATTGTTAGTTTAACCCCTTGTAAAATCATTATTTTGTCCAATAAACGCATCCCCCCATGAGTTTTCGGTCCGGACCCCCCCAGACCCCCCCCACTTGAAACCCACTTTTTTCAGGTTTTGAGGGAGGGGGGGGGGGGTGGGGGTGGGGGGGGGTGGCGGGGGGGTCAAAAAATGACCCCCCTTTTTTTTGGGTCGAAACTCATGAATCTTTTGGTTTTTTTCGATTTTGAGCCGAAAAAGTTTTTCCGGGTCCCGACTCTATGGGGTTTGTATGGGGCAAAGTGGGACGAGCGCTTATGCAGTTTATGCACTTTTTCAGCCATTTTTGGTATGTTGGCGGTTTTGGCGACCTCGGTGGGCCTGTGATACCCACTCTGAGGGGTGTGAGTGGGGATGTTGTGACAGTATATGCCTACTAGATACAGAAGGACGTTTTGTGCAGTCTCTAGCCTTGCTTAGGGCCGTTTACAACGCGTGCCAAAGACGCGAAATGGCTGTTTCCACCAAAAAGGGCCTCGTGAATGGGCCGGGACACAACCTGCTTATGCAGTTTTTCACCTTGTACAGCTCAAAAATCGATATTTTCGAAACTTGTTTTTTTGATATTGTGACCACCTAAAATGACCATCCAAGGTATGTAAAGGATGTTTTAGGCCGTATTTACGTGGTTTTCACCCGATTTAGGTATTAGGTCCGGGGGGGGGGGGGGGGGGCTCCCAAGGGATTGGTACACAACCTGCCTATGCAGTTTTTCACCCTGGACAGCTCAAAAATCGAAGTTTTCGAAGGTTGTTTTTTTGATATTGTGACCACCTAAAATGACCATCCAAGCTATGTAAAGCATGTTTTAGGCCGTATTTTCCTGTTCTTCTCCCTATTTGGGTATTGGGCGGGGGGGGGGGGGTCAAACGGGATTGGTACACAACTGCTTATGCAGCTTTTCACCCTGGGCAGCTCAAAAATCGAAGTTTTCGAAGGTTGATTTTTTGATATTGTGATCACCTAAAATGACCATCCAAGCTATGTAAAGCATATATTTTTACCGTATTTAGGGTGTGTGTTGCTTGGAGTAGATTCTCTGCGAGGTGGACTTGCCGAAGGCAATACAATTTGATTTCAATAGGATCATAATGAGAATTTGTACAATCACCTCGCAGAGGTTGTTAGATCAAAGCCAGGCAGGCGTATATAGGGGAAAACGCCACATACCCCCCCATTTTTGGCCATTTCGGGGCTATTTGCGTACCCTACCCCAAGGGGTTGAATTGTTAGTTAACCCCTTGTAAAATCATTATTTTGTCCAATAAAACGCATCCCCCAATGAGTTTTCGGTCCGGACCCCCCCCAGACCCCCCCCACTTGAAACCCACTTTTTTCAGGTTTTGAGGAGGGGGGGGGGGGGGTGGGGGTGGGGGGGGGGGTGGCGGGGGGGTCAAAAAATGACCCCCCCTTTTTTTGGGTCGAAACTCATGAATCTTTTGGTTTTTTTCGATTTTGAGCCGAAAAGTTTTTCCGGGTCCCGACTCTATGGGGTTTGTATGGGGCGGAGTGGGACGAGCGCTTATGCAGTTTATGCACTTTTTCAGCCATTTTTGGTATGTTGGCGGTTTTGGCGACCTCGGTGGGCCTGTGATACCACTCTGAGGGGTGTGAGTGGGGATGTTGTGACAGTATATGCCTACTAGGATACAGAAGGACGTTTTGTGCAGTCTCTAGCCTTGCTTAGGGCCGTTTACAACGCGTGCCAAAGACGCGAAATGGCTGTTTCCACCAAAAAAGGGCCTCGTGAATGGGCCGGGACACAACCTGCTTATGCAGTTTTTCACCTTGTACAGCTCAAAAATCGATATTTTCGAAACTTGTTTTTTTGATATTGTGACCACCTAAAATGACCATCCAAGGTATGTAAAGGATGTTTTAGGCCGTATTTACGTGGTTTTCACCCGATTTAGGTATTAGGTCCGGGGGGGGGGGGGGGCTCCCAAGGGATTGGTACACAACCTGCCTATGCAGTTTTTCACCCTGGACAGCTCAAAAATCGAAGTTTTCGAAGGTTGTTTTTTTGATATTGTGACCACCTAAAATGACCATCCAAGCTATGTAAAGCATGTTTTAGGCCGTATTTTTCCTGTTCTTCTCCCTATTTGGGTATTGGGCTGGGGGGGGGGCGTCAAACGGGATTGGTACACAACCTGCTTATGCAGCTTTTCACCCTGGGCAGCTCAAAAATCGAAGTTTTCGAAGGTTGATTTTTTGATATTGTGATCACCTAAAATGACCATCCAAGCTATGTAAAGCATATATTTTTACCGTATTTAGGGTGTGTGTTGCTTGGAGTAGATTCTCTGCGAGGTGGACTTGCCGAAGGCAATACAATTTGATTTCAATAGGATCATAATGAGAATTTGTACAATCACCTCGCAGAGGTTGTTAGATCAAAGCCAGGCAGGCGTATATAGGGGAAAACGCCACATACCCCCCATTTTGGCCATTTTGGGGCTATTTGCGTACCCTACCCCAAGGGGTTGAATTGTTAGTTTAACCCCTTGTAAAATCATTATTTTGTCCAATAAACGCATCCCCCAATGAGTTTTTCGGTCCGGACCCCCCCAGACCCCCCCCCACTTGAAACCCACTTTTTTTCAGGTTTTGAGGGAGGGGGGGGTGGGGGTGGGGGGGGGGGGTGGCGGGGGGGTCAAAAATGACCCCCCCTTTTTTTGGGTCGAAACTCATGAATCTTTTGGTTTTTTTCGATTTTGAGCCGAAAAAGTTTTTCCGGGTCCCGACTCTATGGGATTTGTATGGGCGGAGTGGGACGAGCGCTTATGCAGTTTATGCACTTTTTCAGCCATTTTTGGTATGTTGGCGGTTTTGGCGACCTCGGTGGGCCTGTGATACCCACTCTGAGGGGTGTGAGTGGGGATGTTGTGACAGTATATGCCTACTAGGATACAGAAGGACGTTTTGTGCAGTCTCTAGCCTTGCTTAGGGCCGTTTTACAACGCGTGCCAAAGACGCGAAATGGCTGTTTCCACCAAAAAGGGCCTCGTGAATGGGCCGGGACACAACCTGCTTATGCAGTTTTTCACCTTGTACAGCTCAAAAATCGATATTTTCGAAACTTGTTTTTTTGATATTGTGACCACCTAAAATGACCATCCAAGGTATGTAAAGGATGTTTTAGGCCGTATTTACGTGGTTTTCACCCGATTTAGGTATTAGGTCCGGGGGGGGGGGGGGGGGGCTCCCAAGGGATTGGTACACAACCTGCCTATGCAGTTTTTCACCCTGGACAGCTCAAAAATCGAAGTTTTCGAAGGTTGTTTTTTTGATATTGTGACCACCTAAATGACCATCCAAGCTATGTAAAGCATGTTTTAGGCCGTATTTTCCTGTTCTTCTCCCTATTTGGGTATTGGGCGGGGGGGGGGGGTCAAACGGGATTGGTACACAACCTGCTTATGCAGCTTTTCACCCTGGGCAGCTCAAAAATCGAAGTTTTCGAAGGTTGATTTTTTTGATATTGTGATCACCTAAAATGACCATCCAAGCTATGTAAAGCATATATTTTACCGTATTTAGGGTGTGTGTTGCTTGGAGTAGATTCTCTGCGAGGTGGACTTGCCGAAGGCAATACAATTTGATTTCAATAGGATCATAATGAGAATTTGTACAATCACCTCGCAGAGGTTGTTAGATCAAAGCCAGGCAGGCGTATATAGGGGAAAACGCCACATACCCCCCCATTTTTGGCCATTTTGGGGCTATTTGCGTACCCTACCCCAAGGGGTTGAATTGTTAGTTTTAACCCCTTGTAAAATCATTATTTTGTCCAGTAAACGCATCCCCCAATGAGTTTTCGGTCCGGACCCCCCCAGACCCCCCCCACTTGAAACCCACTTTTTTCAGGTTTTGAGGGAGGGGGGGGGGGGGTGGGGGGTGGGGGGGTGGCGGGGGGGTCAAAAAATGACCCCCCCTTTTTTTGGGTCGAAAATCATGAATCTTTTGGTTTTTTTCGATTTTGAGCCGAAAAAGTTTTTCCGGGTCCCGACTCTATGGGGTTTGTATGGGGCGGAGTGGGACGAGCGCTTATGCAGTTTATGCACTTTTTCAGCCATTTTTGGTATGTTGGCGGTTTTGGCGACCTCTGTGGGCCTGTGATACCCACTCTGAGGGGTGTGAGTGGGGACGTTGTGACAGTATATGCCTACTAGGATACAGAAGGACGTTTTGTGCAGTCTCTAGCCTTGCTTAGGGCCGTTTACAACGCGTGCCAAAGACGCGAAATGGGCTGTTTCCACCAAAAAGGGCCTCGTGAATGGGCCGGGACACAACCTGCTTATGCAGTTTTTCACCTTGTACAGCTCAAAAATCGATATTTCGAAACTTGTTTTTTTGATATTGTGACCACCTAAAATGACCATCCAAGGTATGTAAAGGATGTTTTAGGCCGTATTTTACGTGGTTTTCACCCGATTTAGGTATTAGGTCCGGGGGGGGGGGGGGGGGCTCCCAAGGGATTGGTACACAACCTGCCTATGCAGTTTTTCACCCTGGACAGCTCAAAAATCGAAGTTTTCGAAGGTTGTTTTTTTGATATTGTGACCACCTAAAATGACCATCCAAGCTATGTAAAGCATGTTTTAGGCCGTATTTTTCCTGTTCTTCTCCCTATTTGGGTATTGGGCGGGGGGGGGGGGGGTCAAACGGGATTGGTACACAACCTGCTTATGCAGCTTTTCACCCTGGGCAGCTCAAAAATCGAAGTTTTTCGAAGGTTGATTTTTTGATATTGTGATCACCTAAAATGACCATCCAAGCTATGTAAAGCATATATTTTTACCGTATTTAGGGTGTGTGTTGCTTGGAGTAGATTCTCTGCGAGGTGGACTTGCCGAAGGCAATACAATTTGATTTCAATAGGATCATAATGAGAATTTGTACAATCACCTCGCAGAGGTTGTTAGATCAAAGCCAGGCAGGCGTATATAGGGGAAAACGCCACATACCCCCCCATTTTGGCCATTTTGGGGCTATTCGCGTACCCTACCCCAAGGGGTTGAATTGTTAGTTTAACCCCTTGTAAAATCATTATTTTGTCCAATAAACGCATCCCCCAATGAGTTTTCGGTCCGGACCCCCCCAGACCCCCCCCACTTGAAACCCACTTTTTTCAGGTTTTGAGGGAGGGGGGGGGGGGGGGTGGGGGGTGGGGGGGGGGTGGCGGGGGGGTCAAAAAATGACCCCCCCTTTTTTTGGGTCGAAACTCATGAATCTTTTGGTTTTTTTTCGATTTTGAGCCGAAAAAGTTTTTCCGGGTCCCGACTCTATGGGGTTTGTATGGGGCGGAGTGGGACGAGCGCTTGTGCAGTTTATGCACTTTTCAGCCATTTTTGCTATGTTGGCGGTTTTGGCGACCTCTGGTCCCGGGCATAAAACCACCCCCAAATGGGGGATAAAACCACCCTTAAAACCACCCCGGGTGGTTTTATTCCCACTTTTATGGGGGATAAAACCACCCCTTTTGGGGGATAAAAACCACCCCTTTGGGGGATATAACCACCCCTTATGGGGGATAAAACCACCCCCCCTTGTTAAAACCACCCCCTTCGGGGGGATAAAACCACCCCAAGGTGGTTTTATGCCACCAAAGCATAAAATGACACAACAGGGCAAAACAAAGCAAAACAATCTAAACCAAAGAAATCTGAAGAGTGCAATGTGCGAAACGATACTTATATGGCTTGATAGCATGATATCCACACACTTACAAACCCCTCCATAACAAAAACCTCCTGGAGCCGGGTCATCCCTGTCATACCAGGTTCTGACTGAGCAGCAACAATTCCACAACTTTGCCTCAGGGCACGGAAAGCCTGCAGGCCCTAAGCCGATGCTGATTCCATCAATGAATTGGTATCGGACGAAGATTCAGGCCTTCTGTGCAGTAGCCCCCTCCAGGGCCAGCCCTCTGCATTAGCCCCCCCCCCCCGCCCCCCCCCCAACTCCATACAAGTCTTTCATGTGTCTTCCACTGTGCTCGTTGTGTGTGGTCACCAGGACTTCTTCCTTTGTGCTTGAGCAGGACGTGTGAACAGCTTGCGGAATAATAATACAGATGCTTTGCCAACCAGCGACACAAACAAAAATCCCTCCCTGGCACCTGGATGATCCCTGATTCCCTCATCCTTGATCCCTGACTCATGACACATTCTCTGGAAGTAAAGCAGGGTGCAGAACGGGGTGCGTTGACAAATGAACACCCAAGGAGTGAATCTCAGTTGAC